>JAGRRI010012195.1:0-12825 GCA_018584345.1 Thuja plicata
TTAAATTGATTAAAAGAAATATGCCAAGCAGTAACAGGGTCGTTTGGACATAAATCGAGGGTATGATCACACTTAGGGCAAATAGGGTCCATAGTTGCGACAGACCAAATTCAGGTGGTTACACAAGTGTCACCCAAAAATGAGGAACATGACCTCCACACATCAAGGTCATAGCTAAAGACCAAGAAAACTCTCAAGCCCAAACCAAATAAGGGCATTAACCGAACCCCCATCTAAGCTTCACCAACAAATAAATCTACCACAAAGGGGTCAAAAGAGTATGTCACCAAAAAATTCCATAACGACACCTTATGAGGGCAGAAGGAAACCACCACCAGCTATAGGGAATACACAGCCCAAGCACCCATAACACATAGGTCACGAAAAGAAAGAAAAAACCCTCTTGAAAAGGAAGCTTGCCTCTGGAAATCACCGAATGTACCAACAGAGAGAAGGGGTAGACAAGACAAAAAGAGACTCCACCCCAAGAACGAGGAATCGCATTGCCCTTATCAGAAGAGAAGCCCGCACGAAAGGCCCACTCCATAAGGCTCATAGAAAATTGTGCAAATCTGGACCATTTAAATCTATAACCCAACATGGAAGATCCAAATCGTCATTGAAGAAAGTCCAGACAAGATGGAGGATGTCAAGACTGAAGAAATCCTCTATAAATAAATCGAAAGTATGGGCAAGGCCAAAGAGAAGACCAACACAAATCTCTAGCATCACTATCGTAATAAACTCAAATATGGCATCCTCCATAAACATGACACCAAAATATTTGGCAAAAACAATGTTAAGTGGGCAAAGACCACCCATGATAACGTCATCCACTATGTCCATCAGTTCTCTACTCGCCAAGACTGAAAGGAATTGAATGCGAAGAAATAAACAACAGACACACAGTATAACAAACAAATACACAACACCAAATTTATCCTGGTTCACCACAAATTGTGGTTACGTCCAGACTGCAGAGTATTGTATTAATGTCTAAAAGATCGATTACAAATGAGCAGAAGAAGCATATATAAAGGCTACAATAATATTACATAATGAAGAGTCTGAGAAACAAAGAGTCACAATGACTGTTGGCCTTCACTTCTCAACAAACTCCCACCTGAAGGACAACCAATGCTACAACCAATCACCCAATACCCTGCTTAAAGGTTGATTTATCTTTTCTTCACAAGCCCAAGAGAAGTCCTTGCACTTTCAAACTTCTCTTTGGCGACAACCTTTGTGAATATATCTACCAGATTGATCTTGGTATCAATCTTAATAACTTTCAGCTTTCTTTCTTCAATTGCATGACAAACAAAGTGAGCATGTGCGTCAACGTGCTTAGAGCAACATTGTGATCAATGATTATGAGCCATGAAGATAGCGTTGTGGCTGTCACAAAATAGATTATACTCATTTTGATAAAATTTCAAGTCACCAAACAATCACTGAAGCCAAATCATTTCCCTTGCACCTTCGGAAAGAGCCAAGTATTCAACCTCGGCTGAAGAAAGAGAAATGCAATGTTGTAACCTTGAAGCCCAGCTGATAGCAGCTCCTACAAACAAGAAGGTATATCTGGAAGTCTCTGATATGATTAGAATCAGTGTAACCTTGCAGCTGAACATTATTTCCTCCAAAGCATAATGCATAATCTAAAGTTCCTTTTAGATACTTTAGTATCTACTTAATTGCTTCCCAATGAGCCTTCCCGGGATTTCTCATGAATCTACTCACAATTCCCACTACATGAGCAATGTCAAGGCGAGTAGAAACCATTGCATACATAATGCTTCCAACTGCAGATTTATAAGGAATTTTCTCCATGAAGTCCTTTTCTTCTTGCATTTTTGGACACAAATCAAAACTTAAGCGGAGATGACCAGCATGAGGAATGGGAGCATTTTTAGCATCAACCATGCCAAACCTCTCAACAACTTTATCAATGTTTTTTTTTTGAGATAACATTATTTCCCTCTTCTTCCTGTCTCTTTTGATCATCATGCCAAGAATCTTCTTGGCTACCCCTAAGTCCTTCATGTCAAACTTTCTTGCCAATTTATCCTTTAACTCATTAACTATTCATTTGTTTGTGCCAACCACTAACATGTCATCGACATAAATAAGGAGAATGACGAATTCACCATTAGGAAGTTTCTTGAACTAGACACATGGGTCTGATTTACATCAAGTGAAATTATTTTCAGCCATGAAGCAATCAAATTTTGTATACCACTGTCTTGGGGCTTACTTGAGGCCATACAAACTCCGATTTAGCTTGTAATAAAGATGCTCTTGTTCCTTCTTGACGAATCCTTTAGGCTGCTCCATATATAACTCTTCTTCTACATCTCCATGTAGGAATGCGGTCTTCACATCGAGCTATTCCAGCTCAAGATCCCATGCTGCTGCTAATCCCAAGACTGTTCGAATAGTTGTCAATTTGACAACTAGTGAGAAGATCTCATTAAAATCTATCCCTTTTTCTTTATCAAATCCCTTTAACACCAATCTGGCCTTGAAGCATTTTCTGCCTTCATCTTCTTCTTTTAATCGGTATACCCACTTATTCCTAAGTGGTATTCGATATGGTGGAAGAGAGACCAAGTCCCAAGTTTGATTCTTGAGTAAAGAATCCATCTCCTCATGCATTGTTGTTTGCCATTTATCACTGTTGACATCTTTGAGAGCAACTTTAAATGTTGATGGTTTAGAAAATTCTGAGACATGAATTGAACATTATGCTTCTTCAATGAATAATAACTCATAATCAGAGTATTTAGCTGGTATTTTATTTTGTCTGGTGGATCTCCTTAATTGAGGTTCTATACTTTCGGTTTGATTTTGAACTAGCTCAAATGGAGAGCCAGATATTGTATCTCTTGAATGTTTAATTCCCTGTTTAATTTTCTACCTCTCTGTTTCATTGTTCTCATCACTCCCCAGATTCTGTGAATGTCCTCCAAATTTCTCTGTTCTCTATCCAAGATCCTTTGCAATCTCAGAGGATGCAAAGTTGTGGTGTCTTGGACTCAAATTGCAAGCTCCTTGAGGCTTTGTGTTCTGCTCAAAGACTTCTCGCGTGGCATCCCTGAGACTACCATGAGTGCTCTAAGGTGAGCTGTGGTCCCTAAGACTGTCGTGAGATGGATCCCTGAGGCTGGCGAGAGTTTGGAAGGATTCATTATCAATGTGATATGCTACGGGATTCTGAGTGTAGTGTTATGTGGCAGAGCCAGGTGTGTGTGGAGTCAAAGAAACATGAACCCCACACAAAGTGTCAACAACAGACTGTCGTGGACCTTGTTTCTAGTCATGACTGGTCTCCTTTGTGCCATGAGTGTTCTCCCTACTGTAACTATTCTCCCTTCTATGAATTGGCTGAGGTGTGTCGTGAGCAAGGGATGCATGGTAATAAAATTCGTTGGAGTCAAAGTCGTGTGATGGGGCAGTTTGATTGCCACCATATGGATTCCAGTCATGAAAATTTTCATTTGCCAAGCTTCCTGATGCTGAACTTTGTGACAGCTGAGGCATAGGAGATAGAATAGAGATGGGAGAATTTGATGTGGGATTAACATGGTAGATGGGAGATTTTTTTTTCCATTGTCCATCATGTCAAATAGGGGAATATATTCTCTGATGGAATTTTCATCTTTAGAATGAGGAAATATCTTTTCATTAAAGACTACATCTCTGCTCCGTATGATTTTCTTGTCAGATAGACTCTAAAGTCTGAAGCCAAACTATTCTTCTCCATATCCAACGAATATGCAAGGCTTTGATTTAGGTTCCAGTTTTCTTCACTTCTCTTTAGGGACATGTACGAAAGCCTGACACCCAAATACTTTAAGATGAGAGTATAAAACTCTTCTTCCTTTCCATTCCCCTTCTGGAATTTTGAAGTTCAACCTTGATGAGGGACTTCGATTTATTAAATAGATTGTTGTATTGCACTCTTCAGTCCATAATTCGTTTCCCAAACCTGCATTGAAAAGCATACATTGAGCTTTCTCAAGTATTGTCCTATTAAGCATTTCTGCTGCCCCATTTTCTTGAGGGGTGTAGGGGACAACTTTCACCCTACGAATACCATTATCTACAAAAATAATTCTCAAATTCCAGTGAACAAAACTCCCCTCCATTATCCATTTTCAAGCATTTAATCTTGTGACCTCTTTGGTTTTCAACAAGAGCTTTGAAAACTTTGAACTTAGAAAATACTTCAGATTTATTTTCTATCATGTATATCCAAACTTTCCTAGTACAATCATCAAGGAAAGTAACGAAATATTTAGCACCTCCTAAGGAGCTTACCTCGGTAGGACCAAAGACATCCGAGTTCACAAGTTCCAATGGTTTTGCCTTCATGTCATGCCCATTTTTCAAGAATTTGACCCACTTTTTTCTTTTCGTAGAGACTGTTCACAAAACTCCAAGTTTGCTAATTGGAGATCCAGTAGTTGATCCCTTTTTAGCATTACATCTAGTCCTTTCTTGCTCATGTGGCCTAATCTTTGATGGAAAAGTGCCGCATCGCTGCCTACAACTGTCATAGCAGCTCCCACCTCATTGATTGGTTTCACAATATAGAGACTACTGGTCTTGTCTCCTTTTGCAATGGCCAATGAACCTTTGACTATTTTCCATGTATCCGTGAGTTCTGTTTTAAAGCCTTGGATATATAGTTGGCTGAGTGAAATCAGATTCCTCTTTAATTGACGAACATGTCTAACATCTTTGAGCAGTAATTTGGGTCCACCTTCTAGATGCAAGACAACATCACCTTTCCTAATGATTTTACATGCTTTGTTGACAGTCAAGAATACTTCGCCAAATTCACCTTCGTGATAATTTGTAAAGCAATCCATACATGAACTGGCATGGAAGGAGGCTCCGGAATCTATCACCCAAGAAATTGATTTTGAGTCGCTTGTAGAAAGAATTAGAGCAGCATGATCTATCTCATAGATTGTATTAGCTTCACTATTCCTCACTTTTTCTCGTGCTTTCTTGTAAGACCGACAATTTTGTTTTGAGTGGCCAGGTTTGCCACAAAACTAGCACTCGCCATTTCTACCTCTTAACTTTGATCGATTGGGTGATTTGAATTTTCTTTGATTGTAATAATTACTATTATTACTTCTATGATGGCTTCTTCCCCTTCTCTCGATGTTGACCATGGGAAGAGCATCACCAGATGGGGTGTCTTTGTTACTTCTTCTCATATCTTCACTAAGCAAAGTGGCGACCGCTTCATCGTAGACCAGCTTCTTCTTTGTGGAATTTGAAGTGCTAACAACTGTAACTACGGGATCCCAACTGTCGGGTAAAGAACACAACAAGATGATGGCTTTGGTTTCATCATCTTGTGTCATACCAACCAAGGTTGCTTGACATAATAAAGTGTTCAAATCATTTATATGATTTGACACTGCAGTCCCTTCCTTCATTTTCAGCTTGTAGAGTCTCTTCATAATAAAGATTTTATTTGCAACTAATGCCATCTCATACATGCTCTAAAGTTTGTCCCAAATTTCTTTTGTTGTCTTTTTGTTCAAGACATTGAACAAGACATTTTGCGATAGCGAAAGAAAGATTGATGCCATCGCATTATCATCAATTTTCTTCCAATCTTCATCTGACATCGCAGCTAGTTTCTTAGTTTTTCCTTCCAATGCAAATGATAAATCTTGCTTGATCAACAAGGAACGCATTTGCACTTTCCACAGGCTGAAGTTCTTGCCTACGAATTTCTCCACTTTCGTTTCCTCCATCTTCCCAGAAATTCAACCCCGATTTCCAATCTGCACAACCTGTGCTCTGATACCAATTGAAAGGAATTGAATGCGAACAAATAAACAACAGACACACAGTATAACAAACAAATACACAACACCAGATTTATCCTGGTTCACCACAAATTGTGGTTACATCCAGACTGTAGAGTATTGTATTAATGACTAAAATATCGATTACAAATGAGCATGAGCAACATATATAAAGGCTCCAATAATATTACATAATGAAGAGTATGAGAAAAAAAGAGTCACAATGACAGTTGGCCTTCACTTTTCAACAAAGACATGTTCCCAAAGTGAGGGAAAAATGCCAAAACATACTCCCCACACCAAATGTAGGGATAATGAAACCATAGCGTTCGCAGCCGCCAACGAAGAAGCAAAATCATTCTCCACAGAACGCTCGCAAACACAACAAATAAGGGATCTGATAGTCACAAAAAGGAGGAAAATAGTATGTTCTCCAACCTCACGAGCACGCGCACCACAGACAAGGCACTTCTCAAACCCAGAGGGGGAAAGGCTAAGTAGGTAGAGCTAAAGCCCATCATAGGTGCAACAACAAGGCTAAATAATAATAGATCTAGACCGATGATTGCAGGAAGATGCTCCCAACTGTCGAAACACCTCCCAAATTCTCACAAATCCATTTGGATCATCATCCTCATCCTCATCCATGTTCCCTACATCCCCAGAATTTGACAATCCCTCAATCTCGCTCAAATGCTCCATTTGATAAATAAATATGTTAATTAAATATTAAATTAAGAAAATAAGCACATATAGATTAAAATGTATATTTGTAAAGTATATGAAAATAATGATACGAGAATAAGAATTTGTTGTAGTTACTATAGCTAACTTGCTAACTTTTTACTTTGTACATAATTTCCTTGAAAAAACTTTTAATTAATCAAACTCATGAACAAAACTGAAACATGAATGGTAACTGGTCCCTTCTATACCATTTGCGTGGATGATATGCACATGTGGACTCAAAGAATGGCCTCATCTAGTCCCTTCTATAATAGTTGTGTGGCTGATATCACTGCTGATGCATGCACAGGCTGTGGATTGAAAAGAGGGCCTCGTCATATGTTGAATTTGTGAGATTCAAATAGGGAAAAATATAAATCAAGAAGAAAAAATGTTACATAAAAGATTGTACATGAATAAAGAAATGTCACAGGTCATTATATAGGATTATTAAAATACTTTATTAAAGACTTAAAAAGAAGAAGCGAGTATCTAACGATATTATATAAGGTTGTCTCTTTCTTATACAAAATAAAATAATAGTACGAATTTATATCATTTGATGTCTCTGATGGGACACGTAACTATTTTGGTATCTTCAATCAATAGTAGAAAAAACAATAATAAAGACTCCTTGGTGTCTATGATCGTACCAATTTGCAGGATTAAATAGATTTCAAAAAATTAACTAAATTCGTGAACAAAACTGAAACATGTATGGTAACTGGTCCCTTCCAAATAAATTTCGTGTTTTTCATTTATTAAAAAAAAACAAGAAAACAAAAACAAAAACAAGTCAATCCACGCGTACTCTGTTTGTCAAGGAAACTTTTTGACCGAACCCACTCTTACTTTGCCTTACTTTGCTCTTGGTGATGACCTATGTTGGTTCTCTCATCATTAATTCCACTTCTCTGAATGCCATGTCGTGTACTGGAAATGATGATGCATTCGTGCATTTTAAGTTACCTTCACACGGCCCTTTCACCATGAATGCAATGAAGGAGACATGAATGAATGCGTTGAAGCATCGCAGGGGGTATATGCCATAATCTGCCTGGCAGTTCCAATTGTTCATGTTTAAAGGATTACAGGGGAGATGGCTTCCAAAACGGGACAAGATGCCAGTCACTGACCTCAAATAACTCTGTAAGATATGCAGTTATTGGTAATCGTGCCAAATGTCTCCCTATGTTTCTAGTTGTTTTATTGTTTTGAAAAGAAATTACTTGCAACCTCTCATGTGTTTGTTATGATATTGGTACAAGGATTCATTTGTGTAATTTTTGAGACAAATTGACTGATCTATATTTTATAAGTAGTGGTTCACATGAACCTATCTCTTATTAGAATGAATGGTATACTTTGAACTGATTGGATGTACACTATGTTCATAGAGGTGAAACATCAGGTCTTTTGGGAGGCCACCCATCCCAATATTATTCCAACTCAAGTGTGCTTAACCATGAAGTTTCCCCCAAGATTAAACACAATTAGCTTATTACCCCTTTTGTGAAATCTTAAATTAGAAGTTATTTTTGAATTAAGTTCTCATGAAAATAATTAGTTCAAAAGTAATAAGAGGTTGCTCTTATTTTTCAAAGGTTGTAGATCAATTGGCAATAAAATAAATATAATTACAAAATGAAAATTTTAGTTTAATTGATTAAACTTGATTGACATGAATAGTGATATATTTTGTTTTACTAGAAAAAATAATCTTTAAAATTTTTAATCTTGAATGATTTATATAGATTGTATTCTAAACTCATACAAATTTAGTTAAATAAACTTATTATATACAAGTATAGATTGGACTCATATTATTATAATCCACTAGAAAATATAATTATTAAGAATTTGTTGTTTGTTGATTCTACAGACTCTATTTCTTCATTTTTTGGAGTTTCATTTGTAGCATGTTGATTTTTTTTTTGTACCGAAGGAGGTGTAAAATGAAATATGTTGGAGACAAGAATTTTATAGAGAATGGGGGTATTGAGATGCGAGACCGCATAGTTTCAATGGGAGGACGAAAAAGCCTCACAAAATTTTCTGAAACAAAGTTAAATATAGCTTCCAGCAATTACTCAGTTGAGATAGGAAAATGAGGCTTTGCAAATGTGTATAAATAATGTTCTCTCAAATGGCATGCCAGTGATGATAAAAAAGCCCAAATTATTTTACCCCGAGTACATTAACAAAATTGTTATTTTATCCCAAATAAATCACATAAATGTAGTGACATTGATTGGTTGTTGTCTTCGTACTCAACTTCCCTTTATCATCTACAAATTTGTGCCAAATGGAACACGCTTTGAACATTTGCAATCTTGTGAGAAGCACTTACCTTGGGAATGAAGGAGTAAAATTGATATAGAGATCGCAAAGGGTATAACATATGTGATGTACGAGCATCTTGGGATCTTGTCAATCTTGCATCAAATAATTTTTTTTGTTTTGTTTTCTAATTTTGATTAGTATCTGAGTTTCTTTCTTCATTCGTTGAGTTTGGATCTTTTCCACTTATGATCCTTACAGCATGTTTATGGCATCATGTTGAACCTTTCCCTAGTATCACGCTTTATTTGGTTACTTGGCACATGAGATCTTGCAGATTCTTGGTAGGACTGTATTGTTCTTCATATTTTCCAGCCGATTTATTTTTTTCAATCTTGTGAAGAATCTCTGGATGGGTGAATCTTATCATCTCATTTCTTGATGGTGTTACATTTCTGGCCGCACTACTTGAGGGATCATGATTCATATTTCTTTCATTGGAAGTAGATCCTAATGATCTGGAACCTGACCTTTTCTTTGTAATACATTTCATTTTCATTGGGAAATGTAACCTTTCTAGGATGACCTAATGTTTGCCAGGGCTTTTTAAGCTTATGGTTTTTTTCCTAAAGGGGAAAATTTCATAAGAATACCTTGTGGTAGTTGTAGTTAAGGACTTTGTAAGGGTTTCTGATTTTAATAAGGCCTCTATGCCTGCCTTTTAGGATTGCATGTTGCAGATCCATTGTATATGATTTTCTAGTAATAACAAAGAAGGGTGATCCCTCATATCTCCCTTTTGTTGCTCGTTGCTTCTATTGTGTGACTCATGCTACAAGCATTGGACAGATCTCTTTGAGTGCCCTTCATCCTTGACTATGTACCAATATGCGCACTGTTAGGGATTTTTATTGTGGAATGTGTATAAGCATCAATGCTTGACCCTATGACTCCCAACTTCTGATTCCAACAAGTAAAAACACTAATTAATGAGGATTTGATCCTCCTACTTTGAGCTCCACAGACTCGGGTGGGGTGGGTGTACCTCTTTAGACTCACTGCTTTGCAATGAAATCCTACAGTGGATTAGGGGTTCTTGGAATAATCTACTAATGTCTTCTGTTGCAACTGATGCAGAGCTTAGAAAGCCAATCCATGATATTAACATAAGTAAACAATCATTGCAGAAAAATGACAAATGTGATAATAAGGTTATTCACCCTTCTTCTCTTTGAACCTGGAGGCTCAAGAAGGCTAACCTATCAGATTTAATTCTACAAGGAATCACCAAACATATTTGCATTATTCAATGCAACTTGTACATATTTCTGCTCTTAAACAGGAAAGGGAAAATGAATAGATTTAAAGATTTGATGATGAAACTGCATAACCAGCAAAGGACCAGTGTCTTGTCTGTTGGGAAATAGAGTCAAACAAATATGCATTCCCAGAAGACCATAGCTCCAAACTCACAAAACCCAAGTGAAATGCCTTACAAATCACCCTTTTCACTTCAAAATCTAGACATCAGATTCATATACAGATATTTAACTCTCAGATTTTGCCCCTGAGAATTACTCTCTCCTTGAAAGAGACTCAAAAACAATCTCACAGCTACCTTATAGCTAATGTATTAAAGTGCCTTATAAATTAATACATAAGAATCAAAATCAAACATACAAAGACATCAGACAAGTTTTGAATAGGGATTTCCTTTGTTTTTCATTAAAAATATCTGAAACTATACATTGCAAGACCATGAACACAAAAATAAAACTCAAAAGCCAGAATACTTCCTAGCAGCATAAATTTTCAACCATCCCTGTTACAATTAAAAGAAAATCCAGATATAGGAGAATGGAAAAAACAAAATTAGTCACTGACACCTATCTGCTCCTCAAAATATCTGCAACTGCTTCAAACTAAAATTGTGAGAATCTAATATGATTTGCCCTCAAATGGTCTGTAAAATCATAATCTTGATTCCGAGACCTTTTCGGTGATATATGATACTCCATATTTTGGATAAAATTTTCCTTCTAAAGCATTAATCAAACTTTGCCTTCCCGTGCAGATTTCCTTCAACAGTTTGAAATATTTTCAATTTGAATTTAATTAATTTTTCAATAGTTGGACTATTGAAATGGGATGAATTTTAACTTTAATATTTCCTTTTGCCTAGATTTCATCTCATCTTGCCACTTGTCACTCAGGCTTAATGGCTTGTTGGTTAGATGTTGAGCATCTTCCCTTTAAGCCATTAAGTCAACCATTAGATCCTTTTAAACTTGCAAGTTCTTTAACTCCTCCTTTTTGAGATGAATTTATTTAAATATTTCACTTTAATCCCAGATTAAACCATCTTGCCATACTTGTCACTCAAGCTTAATGGCTTAATGGTTAGATGTCATGCATCTTCCCTTTAAGCTAATAAGTCAAACCTAGGATTTTTTTAGAACTTGCACACCTTTTAACTGCTTTGTTGAAATAAATTCAAATTAAAAAAAATATTTAAATCTCTAAATTTTACCAGATTGTGCCAAGTGTCACCCTCTGATTGGTTCGCATGTCCACTTGGCACCACGTGTCAATGTCTGATTGGTCCCTCTGAACTACACTGGATTTGCACCACTTGGCACCTACGTTGTGCCACGTGGCATCCTTTGATTCACTCGCTGGTCCACTGGGCACCATGTGTCTGAGATGCCATGTGGACCAATAGCTTAATGGCTTAATCATATCCTCTTGCAACTTTCTCATTAAGTCATTACTTTCCATCCGTTGATCTTTCTTACCTCGAGATCCATGCCCAAACTTGCAACCTCTTAAGCTAACTCACCTGCCATGTCAGCCTTGTGGGTCCCGCCAAAATTTGGGTCTTGTTCCTCCTAGCATGGTTTTTGAGGTGAGTCCTTAACTCCTGCGCGCATGGATAACTTCTTCTTGCTTCTTCAAATTACTATCTGTGGCTTGTTGTATTTAAATATCTCTATGTCCCATTTCACTGTGAATGTGGGATTAATCCCTTTGAAAGTTTTTAAGGCTTTTCAAGTATTTTCGATTAAAATTAGTGGGCCCTGCCACACACTAAGCCTCCAGCCTATGGTCTCCAAGTAGCCTCTTGCCTCTTTACTTCATATTGTATACAATGCATTTTACATTAAAAATAATTCAAATGTTTCCTACGCCATGCATGTGGGACAAGTCTTTTACAAGTTTACTCACTAAATGAGCACCTTCTTAAGCCTACGAGGCTTCCATTTGCACTACACATCTCGTCTTTTTCATTCTGCTCATGCGCAGACTATTTCATTATTTCCAGTGTTGCGTAGCCAAGTCTGCTTGCTCATAGCCTTGCGCAAGGTTCTTTGCAAAAACTTTGTGATGGAGTTTTAATATCTTTGGTTTTTTTCCCATGTGCTAGCAGTTTCCATCCTCTACGCAGGACTTTGGCATTTGGATTTGTTTGTATTTTTTTTGTTCTCTATGTTGCTGTGTAGCCCTTGGCCCACTTCCTATGCCTTGAGCAGACATTCATGTGTTATGCTTTGGTGCACTAGTACAAAAACAACAATATATAACCAAATAAACTACCAAAAATTGTAGATAAATGACCAAATTTGGTCACGTGTGTAACACCCCAAAATTGGCATCTTGCAACCCTAACCAATTTTGTTGCATTTGTCATTCTTCTAAATCATCAAAGTCCTATTGTACTAGGCAAATTCTGAGTTTTCACTGACTCTACTCGACCTGAGTGTCAAATGCAGAAAATCCTAAATCTGTATTAATCATACATCACATTTAATTCCTAAGAACCTATTTGGCTAAATTAACCTTATGATCGAATTAATTTAATTAATAAAGTCCTAGCACTTTAATTAAATTAAATTCACCCTCTTTAGCTAAGACACATAAAAGGAATTAAATAATATTTAATTATTAAATAAATATCCTCTTTTCAAATATTTGAATTTAATAT
>JAGRRI010012319.1:0-18423 GCA_018584345.1 Thuja plicata
ATATAATAAGGTTTTGAGTCAAATTCCAATTCCCCAAGATGCAAAACCAGGATTTCAAAACCTGGTTTTGTGATAATAAGGTTTTCACTCAATTCCAATTCCTGCAAACAAACGGGGCCTTAGAGAAAATGAGAGGGGAAAGCTTCCTTTTATATGAAATTAGGGCACAATCTTCTAGAGAGGCCAACATAGGAGTATTTAATTCTAATTAGACCCATGCCCCTAGAAGAGGACCTGTGTTAAATATAATTTAGGATTTGTTGTCCCGAAGTCTGAAACAGCTGACCCGTAAGCAGGAATTAGCTTTTTCCAAAGACCGACAGCTGGAAACCCTGAGATTCTAAAATTTGAACCCCAGGCCTAGAAAAGGTCAATTTGTGACCTAGGTCAAGGTCAAGTTTGACCTTGACCCAAAAAGGTCAACCTTGACCCTGAGGTCAAAATCCCAATTTCTTAGTCTGGGGTGCCAAAAATAGGTTGGAAAAAGTGGAAATGGGGTAGAACAGGGGGATAAAGCCAGATCAAAGTCAGGAACCCATTCAAGGTGCTTGACATGACCCCAAACCACTTACTTAGAAGGATAAACTAGTCTACCATGGAAGTGCTTCCATTTCCCAACTATACAGATGGATATATGCATCACCTCTCCAAAGAAAGAAGCTCTTTCCCGATCACATGAACAATAATACTACAATATTCATGCAGTGTGTGTTTTTAAGCTAGACCATGGTAGAATCCTCAGATAGACACAATTATATAGGTTGTTCCTCTTACCCAATAGGGACTTTGATATGATATTTTCTAGGCATTAATTCTATTGATCCAGAGAATTGACTACTATAGCAAAACCCGACAATTCCTGCTAAATAATCACAACCATAGAAGTGCCCTTTACTATTTTTGATGCTTGAATATCCAAGTAATGTTTGCACATGCTGCCATCAAAGTTAGAACATGATACAGAGCATACCAGCAACAAAAACATAGACCTTCCAAGGAATAACTACAAACTCTAGAAACAGAGTGCCACCAGGGAAATACTAAAACCACGAAAATGAAATTACAACAGAAGATAGAACCAAGAGCAACAAATAATATTAACACACGAGTCATATGTAGAAAATTACTGAATGCTTCCCGAAACTGAACAAAATGAAAAACTGATAAGTACAACCACCCACCATTAGATTGAAAACCACATAATTAGTGCAACCACAAAAATTAAATTACAGTAGAAGATAAAATCAAGACCATCATATAATATTAACATAGGACTCATCTATCGAAGTGAAGACGAGGGATGGTAGAGTTTTCAGGCGGGAACATGTTTTCAAATTTGAAAGGAGGGTCTAGCAATGATGGTTCCTTTGCAGCTAGACCAGTTCATGGTGGTGAGTGCTTGCGTCCGGTCAGCTGTACAGGTGGGACTCCACTTGTTGGAGAATCTTCGAGTCTGGGTCAGAATGGCCAGAAGTCAACTAAGTGTGTTGATAAAGAGATTAATGTGGACAAAAATATATCTTGTAGCAGTGGGCCTTTGCTAGAAGTGGCGGGTCTCAAAAGGGGGAATACACTGTCCGAAACTATTGAGAAGAAGCTGGGAACTGTAGGAAAACGGTCATCCTTATTTGGGGTAAAACCTACTGGTAAATTTTCATTCCCAAATATTAACATTGTCTCTAATCTAGTTAAGGGAGAGTTTTATATTATAGTGCCTGATCCTATCATTGATCATTCTGTTTTTTCAATGACGCTTACACTGGTTGGGAAATTTGTGGGGGCCCAACCCAACATGAAAGTGGTTAGACAATATGCCCAGAAGAAGTGGTTCTTAAAGGGGCAAGTCGATATTGCTGCTATGTCCAATGGTTTCTTCTCCTTTGAATTTTCAAATGAAGAAGATAGGTATAAAATCTTGTGTGGATGCCCTCGGATGGTCAATAGGTCATCCTTAGATCTTCATAAATGGTCTCTGAACCTTGACTTAAATGATTCATCCTTTTTTATTTCTGCTCCTGTCTAGGTCCGGTTTCCTAGTCTGCCACTGGAATATTGGAATGAGGATGTGCTTGTAGGGTTAGCTAGTTCCTTTGGGGAACTTCTTTTTATTGATCCCATGATGACATCCAAATATCAGCTTGTCTATGCTATAATTTGTGTTAATATCCTTCAAAATGCGGATTTCCCCCAAAGCATCAATATTATGTCCAAGTTGGGGAAGTGGTCACAATCGGTGAAATTTGAAACTATGTATTTTGCCTATTTTTCTTGCATGAAGTTAGGTCATAGATTGAAGGACTACCCTCTTAGAGTCTAGAAGGAGAAGAAAGTGAAGCCAAATCAAAATAAAGAGATCAAGAAAGTATAGAAGGAAAAAATCCTAGAAAAGGACAAGGTGGGCCATCCTAATGAACCTATCCATGGGATTTGTGGGGATCCGACCATTGGGGGTATAGGATAAGTCCCTTATGACTATGTCCCTATCATTGAACAAATAGATGAGTATCCCCTAATCCAACCTATGATGGAAAATTTCCATGGAAAAAATGCCAATGGAGTCGAAGCCTGTGAGAATATTTGTCAGAATGGTCTAGATTATCAAATGGAAGGAGAGATTATGGGAAGCCAGCCCTAGGAGAAAAAGGATGGTGACAACGAGCTCCTATCCAGGGTAGAGGACTCATTTGCAAAAAAATAAGGACAACAAGAGAATACTATTGTTGGCGAATCCCAGAACAATGTCGAGAATACCGACTCAGAGGAGATTACTGAAACCTCGATTGGTTGCTAGGGAGATTCCCTTAAGGAGATAGAATCATCCTAGGATATGAAAGAGAAGCCATGGACTGATGTGGTCAATGGAAAAAAGTAGGAAGTAAAGGTGGACCTTGGATTTAGGGGATCACACGGTGGCATCACAACTAGAGCAGGGAAAGTTGATACTGGTACCCCTAAGTCTGGGTGTGGAAGAAGATTGTCAAAATTCACGAGAGAACATGAAAGTAGATAGAGTATTGCGGATGAGAGACGACGTACTATCCATGAGGTTTGTTCCCTGGGTAAAAAATGAAGATCATCTCTTGGAATATAAGAGGTTTGAATGACCCTCATAAGCAAGATTTGCTCAGGAATTTTGTTAGGGACCATAAGCCAGATATTATGTTGATCCAAGAAACTAAAATTTCTAAAGAGAAAGTTGAAAAAAAATTATTTTTTTAAGGATTGTGGTGTTTTAGGTTGCAGTTATGAAGGTTCCTCTAGCGGTACTGCTACCTTCTGGAACTTGAATACTTTTCAGGGTGACATTATTCAGGCTAAAAGCAATATTATTTATGTTCAGTTTAATCATGTTAGGGATGGTTTTTTTTGGGTATTGTCTAATATCTATGCTCCAAATTCTAAGACTAGTCGGGGTAAGTTTTGGAAAAGATTAGAAGATTTGAGAAGAAGCTTCCCAGACAACAGTTGGATGATGAAGGGATATTTAAATACTCCTCTTAGTGAATCTGAGAAATATGGTGGAGTGTCTTCACAATCTGATAGTGGCTCTTTTTTTGGCAGAAGGAATATCCCTTTCAGATTTGTAAAAATATGGCTTCTCCATCCGGACCTGGAAAGGAAAATTGTGAAGTGGTGGGCGGTTCATGTTGAGGGAAAGATTATGTTCAGGGTTGTTAAGAAGCTTAAGCTGGTAGAGAATATATTTAATTCTTGGAATAAAGAGGTCTTTCGTGACATCTTCAAGTCCAAGTCCATTATTTAATCATATCTCAAAGACTTGCAAGACATTATTGAGAAGGAGGGCTTATATAAGGAAAATAAGGTGATTAAGAACTCTTTGATGACTGATTACCATAACATTGTCTCTAAGGAGGAAGTTTTATGGTGCCAGAGATCGAGGGCCCTTTGGCTGAAAGCAGGGGATAAGAATACCTGGTTCTTCCATCTGACTGCCCAAAAACATAAAGCTGCTAACATGATTTCCTCCCTCTCTAGCACCCTTGGTAAGCTAGAGAAGGAGGAGGAAATTAAGATGGAGTTATCTGATTACTTTTCTTCTCTCCTGATAGTAGACCCCACTATCTCTATGGTGGATCAAGAGAACTTGTTATCGACCATCCCTAGTCTGATTGATAGGGAGACCAATGCTAAATTCAGAGCTATCCTGTCCTACAAAGAGATTAAAGCGGTTTTTTTTTCCTATGAATGAGAGAAATCGCTAGGGCTGGATGACTTTCCTCTTTTCTTTTTCCAAAAGTTCTTGAATATTATTGATAATGGTGTTTGTGATGTGGTTAAAGAATTTTTCAGGTCCAAGTCACTCTTGAGAGAAGCCAACTCTACTTTCATTATTCTCATTTCCAGAAGACCTGGTGCATATTCTATGGATGGGTTCAGACCTATAAGACTCTATAACTCTTTCTTTAATATCGTCTCTAAAGTTCTCATAATTAGGTTTCTTTCGATCCTCCCAGGCATTATTTCCCCCCAGCAAAATGGCTTTGTGTCGAGTAGACAGATCCTAGGCTCCATAATTATTGTCAATAAAAATATTCATTTGTTGGAGGTGTCTCGAAGCAGGGATTCTTCATGAAGTTGGACTTATCGGAAGCCTATGATAGGGTGGATTGGGACTACCTGTGCAAAATATTGGCAGCTTTTGGGTTCGATGCGAAGGTCGTCAACCTTATTCATCAGCTCATTTGTACTACCTCAACTTCGATTATTGTGAATGGTGCTTCTTCGAACTTCTTCTTTCCCTCTAGAGGCCTTCGCCAAGGGGACCCCATCTCCCCTATTTTGTTTTCTATTCTGATGGAAAGTTTGGGAAGATTAATTTCTAAGTTTGTTCAAGATAGTTTACTTCAGGGTCGTCAACCCTCCTCTTTGAACCTCACCTATTCACATGAACAATTTGTGGATGACATGGTTCTCATGGGATTGTCTTCCATCAAGGAAGCTATAAATTTAAAGGTAGCCATATCCTCTTATAACAAAGGTATTGGCCAATTGATCAACTAGGATAAGAGTTCCCTATTCTTCATCAATACTCCTGGTACTCACTAGCAGAGGATGGCTAACATCCTAGGATACAATATTGCGCAGTTTCCCTCTATGTACCTAGGCCTCCCTATGGGTTCTAAACCTCCAGATTCCTTTTGGGATGGGCTCATTGATAAATTTAATAGAAAACTAGTAGGTTAGAAAGGGTCCCTCCTCAGCCAAGCTGGTAAAGTCTTGCTCCTCAAGTATTCTAGCCAAAATTTGCCTGTGTATGCGCTTAGTCTTTTTCGCATCCCTTCTAAACTCACTGACATAATTGAGAAGATTCATAAAAGATTTTTGTGGTCGGGTACTGAAGAGAAGAACCAATTGCATATGTTATCCTGGGAGAGCGTCTGCAAGCCTAAGTTTTTTGGGGGCTTAGGGATCAGAAGAATCAGGGATGTCAAGCAAGCTTTGCTGGCCAAGAATGTTTGGAGAATTTTCAGTGCTGAGAAAGAGTGGAACGTTATTCTTAAAAACAAATATCTCTTTGATTCCCCTGAGACGGAGGACTTCTTGGCTTTGCCTAACAGAGTGCTAGGTTCTCCCATCTAGAATTGCATATCTTTGTCCAAAAATCTTGCTGCGATGGGGGCATGCTGGAAGTTGGATGATGGAAGAAAGATCAAATTTTGGGAGGATCTGTGGTTAGTGGAAAAGTCGCTAGTCCATTATTTGGAATTTGCCTAGGTGGTGGAGGTTTGTAAAAGGAGGATAGGTTGTCAGGTGTCTGACTATTGGAGGGATAACGAGTGGATTGAGCTTAAGCTCTTTTCTCAGGCACTGGGCCCTGTTAGCCTGCTCCTAAAGTCATTATGCATCAGGGATCAGTCTCTAGATCAGCTGGTATAGGCTCCCAACCCAGATGGTGGCTTCTCTGTTTCATTGGCTTATTCCCTGCTCTCTAGACAAGATTCTTCTCCTTTTTGGGCCCAGGTGTGGATTAATTCTCTCATTCCTAAAAGTAATATTTTCTATTGGCTCTTTATGCGGGACGAGGTTCTTACTACTGAGAACCTTGCTAAAAGAGGGTTCATCATACCCAATAGATGGTACCTATGTATGCAAGATGCAAAGTGTTCCTCTCATCTGCTGGTCTTGGTTGTTTTTGAAGTGGTGGTTCCTTGGATTGTGCTTAACTCTCTCCGGGATTTCTCTAACCACTAGATTTCACTCTTCTCCCATAAGTTGGCTATTTTAACCTAATGTTTCACTCCTCCTCACTTGATCTGGATGATTTGGAAAGAACAAAACAATCGGATCTTCAGAGATTCCTCCTCCACCCATTCTGATGTTGAAGCGAAGATTATTAGGAACATCGTGGAGAATGTTCATCTGGCCTATGATCAATGTCCACCTTTGTTGGAAGGGTTACAAGCTAGGGAAATTTTAAGTAGTTGGAATTTTTTGGCCTCGATTAAAAATCTAGCTAGCAAAAGCGATGGGGCTCTTTGAAAGTCTCCTCCTGATGGGTGGATTAAAGCCAACTTCGATGGGGTAGCTAAACGAAACCTAGGTTTGGCGGGTTGGGGTGGAATCCTTAGAGATAGTCATGGTAAATGTATTGCTGCGGTGGCTCTCCCGATTGGCATCCATACATGCTACGTGGTTGAAGCCATGGCTGCTCTTCAGATATGTAAGATTGCGACTGATCAAGGGTGTACTAAACTTTGGTTAGAGGGTGATTCAATGAATATAATTAATTGCATTAAAGGTAATAATAAGCCATCATGGACAATAAGTCAGATCATAGAGCAAATCGATGCCCTTTTAAGGAGATTTGAGGAATTTACGTCACCCATGCATATCACGAAACCAATTCTATTGCTGACAGCCTGGCCAACTTGGGAATTTGACAAGATGACATCATGATTTGACAGGGTGAAGGAGGGCTTAATAAAGATTTAATCTACCTTCTTAGATATGAACAGATCCACCATCATTCCATAATTATATGTACTAGTGATGAAAGGGATGATTAAGTTTAAGATGGTTAGTACGAAAGGCTTTCTCACGAGCAAAGGACAGAATAAAAAGTCCTCGGTTTGTGGGTGGCATGCTATTTGGGTCATTTTATTCTTGACTAGTGTTAAGTGTTCTGTGATTTTCGAGCTTGTTAATTTCTCTTGCGAAAGTTCTGTGAAAAGTTGTTATTGTGAGAATTTTACCTGTTGGAAATTTTTTTCCATGGGTGGAAAGCTTAAAAGAGAAGAGTTGAGCATTTGCAAATGGAAGAAGGAGCCCGTCGTCTGGCAGAAGCTAAAAGATGGCGGTGTTTCTTCCTACATGGAGAGACTTCATGGATACGACAAGGATATTTCCAAATAGTTTGCGGACAGCTAGGATGAGGGTAAGGTCACTATGTGTGGTAACACCTTTAAAGTCACTGAAGATCTTATTGCAGAGATAACTAGTCTTAAGGTGTCTAGTATTAAGTTTTATAGGGGCCACATCATTGTCCAAGAAGTTGCTAGTAAATTTCCCAAAACACCTGAAGAGAAAGCTCTCCCTATGAAACAGAAAGGGGATTTTGTTAAAATGAAGCACATTAAGTTGTTGTGGGCTAAAGTTCTGAAAGCTATAATGCAGTATTTCATGCTTGAAGACTATTTCACCAGAGTGTACAATTTCCACTTTATGCTTGTCAACCACTTCAAGTACCAGAAGAAGGTCTATTTTCCTTATTTTCTCTTGTCCTCGTTGAGTGAGAGCATTCAGGAGAACATGGTTAACCCTGAGAAACCTATCATGCATGATGGTTTAATCCTACTGATTGATGATTATGCCAACTTCAAGCTACAAGAGTCGATGCCTAAGTCCTTGCAGGAGAAGGAGAAAAAGGTAAGAGGGCAATTCATGAGATTCATATTGAAAGTCCTAGTAAAAAGAAGCCTAAGGTGGACAAAAGCCCTAACTTTGACAAGAAGAAAGCGACCCAAATCCTAACTGAGGAAAAATGCATGGAAATTAATTAGGATGCTGAGGGAAAGGTTGTTGTGAGTACCATGAAGGATGTGTCCGAGCAGTACATTACTTAGGGTTCTGATGAGGGTGAGATGGAGGAGTCGTCGGAGGCTGACAATGATGAAGCCCTTAGTTAGAAATTTGGTGACATGGATGCTAAAGGCCCCAAAGACAATGTTGCAGTGGATAAGGGTGTGAGGGAAGATACAGTGGATACGAAGGAAGTAAACAAGGAGGAGAATTTCCCTAATCCTAGGGAGGAGCTTAAAGCACCAGATGGTGAGGATGATCCTAGGACTGACTCTCTTGTTCACGACAGTCCTAAAATTCTAGTTGAGGAGGAGAATACTAATATTGTCAATATGGGTCTTGGTCTACCTTAGGCTGAAGGGGAAGGGGTGAAGGTGAAGGAGAATAGCCATACCCTCATTGATTATGAGGATTTTGCCCAAATGGGGAATCCTTCTTCCCCTGTTCTCTCAATGAATGTTGATACTAATATTAAGGTAAAAACTGTAAAAGTGGATGATGAGAAAGATGAGGTGCAAGGCAAGAAGCAGTCAAATGATCAGATAAATGGTTTTCTCCAGTCTGCTAGAGTTGTGTCCGACATGGACACCCAGATGACTACCTGGGTTTATCAGGAAATCAAAGACATTATTTTGAGGCACGACGAGCTGGAGGAGAGGGTGGACAACCTTAGTATGCTTATTGCTAAAATTAATACTCTGAGAGCTGACAACAACAATGACATGGCTTCGGTGGAGAAACCCCTTCTGGAGAAGCTAAAGAACAAGATTAATGTTGTTGTTTATTTCCGTATGCAGACCACCTCCAGTCGCATCCAAAGATTGGAGGAAACTCTTAACAGGATAATGCAACAGAGTTTTGAGGGTATGAAAGTGACAACTGATAACTTGAGGGGTCTATTGGTGTTGCTTGAGGACAATAAGAACCACCCCATTGTGAATGTTGAAGATAATCCTGATGTTGCATCCACTCCTGTTGGTCCCAGTTCAAGGACACAAGCCAACACAAAGAAGAAAAAGGAAGACCAGTTTAAAGAGCTCAATAATCTCAGAGATTCCATCCAACAATTCATTTAGCTGAAGTATAATACTCATTTTTTGTTTTAGGACTTTTTTGCTGGTGTTGTCTATTTGGTTTGCGTTGCTGGAGGTGTCCTTCTGATGTTTTGTTGTTGTTCCTCCAGCAGTCTCTTATTGTTTTGAGCTTTATCTTTCTATCTTTGTTCCTATTGTAAAGGGTTCTTGATTCCCTTCAAAATCTGTTTTTACCTTAATCGAAAACATATGACTCATTTGCAAAAAAATACATAATACTTCAGTAAACTGAACATGATAGAAAACCAGTGAGTGCAACAACCCAAATGACATTGCCATACTGCATAACATCGAATCCCTAACAAATTATCAAAATTTTGCCAACTTAAAAAAAATAAAAATATTTTGTGGGATGGGAAAACGTGGTGTAACAAAACATTTGGGAGGAAAACACGACATCTAATAGTTACAAAACAAAACTCATGTGCGAAAAATAACATAATGCTTCATTAAATAGAACATAATGGAAGACCAGTGAGTGCAACCATCCAAATGACATTCTCATACTGCTTAACATCGAATCCCTAACAAATTTCACATTTCTGCAGGGTTTTTTTAAAAAATATTTTTATCTTGCGGGATGGGAAAAAATGGTGTAACAAAACAATTGGGAGGAAAACATGACATTCCATAGAGACACAACAAGACTCATTTGCAGAAAATTATAGAATGCTTCATTAAACATAATATAATGGAAAATGAGTGAGTGCAACCACCCAAATGACATTGTCGTGTTGTGTAACATCAAATCCTTGACAAATAGCGTAATATTTTAAAAATTTTGCGGGATGGACAAAAATGACCTAACAGAGCAGCTGGGAGGAAAACACGACATCCGATAGTGACAAAACAAAAAACAAAAGCGTAAAGGCAAACATGACACCACACAATAATACACTATTTATGAAACATTCGTTGACAACGAAATGTTAAAGCATCAAACCCTAGATAGAACTGATACCTTGGTTTTAAGAAACTTTGGAGTTTGTAACCCTCCAAATAGAGCTTGACAACTAAAAACCCCTTGTCTTGAAAGGATCCATCTATCTTAACGCAAAAAAATGAAATGGTACATGGACAAAATGCAAACATGCCAACACAGAATAATACGTTGTTTATGAAACATTCCTTCACTGTGAAATGGTAGAGGTTCAATTCCTATATATATATATAATATTATGCCAAACTTACAGGCATTATTAAGCACATATAGATTACCTTGTTTGCTTCGTCCCCTGTTCGCCACACAACGGTCCACCGGAACTAGTTGCTGCTATCCCTCCAAACCCTCTTGGAACACGAACACATATTTGAGTCAGAAAGAGGGCAACATAAAAGATTAACAATTTTTTTTGACTCTTTCGATACAATTGTAACATTCCATGTTGTCTGCAACGAAATCGTCTAAGAAACACAACTACTGAGTAAAATTTACAACTAGCGGTGGTAGTTTCTCACAACTGGTCGCGTGTTTTCCATCGACGTCCCTCGAAAGTACATAATGAATGGCTAGCAGCGGTGTTTGGTATTTATTTCCACCGCATTTGAAATTAAAATTTCTGCCGCTTTTTGGGTGATTACCCGTCGATCGAAACTCCCTAACTGCGCGATCTGCCGTCCAATCCCGTGCGATCATCTACCATCTACTGTTCAGATGTCTAATTCTATCCGTCCGTCTCTCCATTTGTCTAGACGTGCCTCTCTTCTCTCACCACACCATGGTAGTGGTGGTGATGGACAAAAAAGACATGGATGCAACAAACCATCAAGTGGATGAGTAAGTGGAATATCCAATTCAATATGAGCCCCACAAATAACAAAGAAATAAAGGTCTTCGTTATGGAAAAAAATTATAAGAGAAATTGGGGAAATGTGATTGGAAGGAAGAAAATATATTATATCAATGAGTTCAACTCCGCATGTGATCAACTCCAAAAAGAGTACATAGGGAGCAACATTTCTTGGAGAGCTAAAATTCTTATTGCTCAATTGAGAACCAACTCTCATCAACTCCTTTGTGAGACCAGGCGTTGGAAGAGGCCAAAGAAGGCCTGGGAAGAGAGAATTTGCATATTTTGCAATTCTGGGAAAGTGGAAACCGAACATCACTTTATTTTAGAATGTGAAGCATACAAGGAGCTGGGATAAATTTGCGGATACTATATCTGATAACTCTTGGCATAACCTATTCAGCGAGGAGTACATTAAGAAGTTAGGAAGACGGCTTAAGTTGCCTAGCTGTCCCATAGGCTATGTTTAGCCTCATAAACGTTAAAATTTTATCTATCTACATACTATTATATAGGGAGGCCTGGCGTGCATTTTTTTTTTTCCGTCTCAATGGCTCAAGGTAAAAGGCTCTGTATTCAAAGATATGGATGCAACAAAACCTCAAGTGGATGAGGAAATGGAATATACAAGTCAATATGTGCCCCACAAACAACAAAGAAATAAAGGCCTTCGTTATGGAGAAATTTTACAAGAGAAATTGGGGAAATGAGATTGGAAGGAAGAAAATATATTATATCAACGAGTTCAACCCTGCATGTGATCAACTCCAAAAAGCGTACATAGGCGCCAACATTTCTTGGAGAGCTAAAACTCTTATTGCCCAGCTCAGAACCAACTCTCATCAACTCCGTTGTGAGACCGGGCGTTGGAAGAGGCCAAAGGAGGCTTGGGGAGAGAGAATTTACATGTTTTGTAACTCTGGGAAAGTGGAAACCGAACAACATTTTATTTTAGAATGTGAAGCCTACAAGAACAACAAGGATAAATTTGTGGATACATTATCAGATAGCTCTTGGCATAACAACGAGGAATACATTGAGAAGTTATGTGGGCTCATCATCAGCTTGCACAAAAAACAAACCGAGCTACTGAAGTCAGCCTAAATTGCTTTGCTGTCCCATAGACTATGTTTAGCCTCGTAGACATAAAAATTATATCTATCTATCTTCATTCAATATAGTCGCTACTATAGGAAGTTACCGTCCACTCATAAATCTGGTTACTACTTTCTTTTTACGGAAACGAGTCCATTTATTTATTTTTTCTGTGAACCATTGCCTGTGCAAGTTGATGGTACAGCTGGCGGCTTGGATGCCTCAAACATAAGGTCTACAGATGCGGAGTCCCTTACGCCACATGACCATCCCTTTTCACGACTTTCAGGGATTTTTGCAGCATTCCGAGGAGTTGATTTCAAGGATCAGTAAGAAAGCTTTTCATTTTATCTGCTCTACAGTCTACTAGGTCGAACTAAGGGCATTTCTCTTTATCTAACAAGCAAATTACTGATTTCATCTGCCCGTATTCGTACCAGTTCTGGTTGTTTAATCTCTTTATATTTAAAATGATTTCCACATTCTAAAAACCAAGTCTTTTCTGCTTCGAACCAACACCATGGACGAACTCGAGGGAACGACATATGTGAAATTTAGGACTACACTTTATGGATGAAATTTGTTCTATCTTGTGGACGTGTACAAAATAGAAGAATTCTGTTATTCAAGGAGACAAATGGAATGTTGCTTTAGTAGCAACTCAAGGTGAAGACGAAGCTCGTGCAGGTTGCCAAACAGTATAGACTCTAGAACCCATCAATAGAACACAAAATATTTGTTATCATTTGTTCAGGTATGCCACCCTTTGGAGACTTTTCGCAATCAAGATATCTTTCTTTCCTCATTGTAATGATGATCTGAAAGTTGATTCAACTAAGTACATTTTCTTCCCATAAGCTTTCTGTAAAAACTTCATGTTTCATAATATTACAATTTACATCAACAAAGATACGTTTCTCTTAGATGGATCCTCCCAAGATAGCACTCTCAAAGTAAAACCATGGCGTGGGAGGAGTTTCTAGGATAAGTCATCATCCTTGATGGCTACCAGGTGATGATGTAGTACTAGCTTTAAAAGGGAAGAAAGTAAACAGGTAGCGCATTGTGTCTGTTTAGGTACGGAGAGGTCCCCTGATGTGGAGCACCTTCAATGCCATGTCTCCCACTATCCATCGGTTTCTTTTTGTACTTGGGTGTTTTGGAAATTTTGTTGTAACTGCTGTTGGTGGCTGTCGTAGTAGGTCATTCACGAGCTTTTCCTTAAGAATATCAGTGTTGTTTTTATGGGGGTGTGTTGCTGAGATAAAAGGGGAGAGTTTTAGGGACAGGGCTCGAATAGCCACTGAAGAAACTTTTTGCTGTAATTAAGCGCAGAGATGAGTGTTTCTCCAATTTGTTATGAATTCTGTTTCTTCTATCAGTTTATTTAAATCTTCTGCTCGCTAATATGAGCTGCAACTAGAGTTTTCCTTACAAAATTGAGAAATTGCGTATGTTATGGTATCGTAGCATCTAAGATGCTGGGAGTAGAGAATTGATTAGAAGAGTTCTGAATCCTTTAGAGGATAACAGCGACTATAGCTATGGATGTAGAGATGGAGTTATTTTATGATGCGAAAGAGAGGATAACCAAGCTGGAAGAGAAATCAGACTAAGGAAGAGGCAGAAGCTAGAAAGTTACAAAAATTTGAGTTTGAGATAGAAGAGTTATTGTGGATGTTGGAGAAGCATGAGGTAAGTAATGATAGGAAAGCAAAGAAGAAGAAAGCTGAAGAGGGTCGTGAGAAGCTGAAAAAGGATTGAGATAAATAAATATTCATCTCGTGAACAAGAGCTGTTTGCAGAGAGGAAAGGCGGCTTGGGGATAGAACTACTAGAATAGTGAAAGACTAAATCCCTTGATGAGTTGGAGGAATTACTAGTGGATGGAACGGCTTCAAAATTTTAAATGTTCCTTGCAAAAATTTAGAGAGAGAGGAGATACGTTAGTGGGAGGAAGATGAAGATGATGAGTGGGGTGAAGATGTCGAGCTGTGTTATCCCTAAGAAAGGGAAAATATTAATGACCACAATGGGAGAAGAGAAGAGTTTGAAGGCTACGGTGAAGTGGAATGCAACCTATCAGTAGAGGTGGTCCATATGTTGTGGAAGCAATCCACGTTAGAGATGAAGCAGCAATGGAGATGGAGATCTTGGGAGGCTCCATATTTGATGGTGGAGACTAAGTCATCATAAAAGAGGACTGTGAAGAAAGGATGTGAAGGGTGCGATGTTATGGCATGCTAGAAGCTTATATGGTAGCGAAAATAGATGAAGAGAAAAATGGACTCTTGATAGTCTATGTCAGGGCAACAAACAATGGAAAAGATACAAGCTGCATTGAAGAAATGGAAAGCATGCCTAAATGGCATAATGCAGAGAAGGAAAAAACACCTATTGGAATTTTCGATTCGCTTAACTTGATCTTTGTTTTTAATACTTTATGTGCAAGCGCAACAAAAGGTTAGACAAGCAATGAAAAGTTTAAAGAGCCATAACAGCTTTTGGTGGTGGAAGACCATTGGAGGTTGGTCATGCAAGAAGTTGGGAAAATAGAACAAGTTGGTAGTGGACGACAATTTATGGTCCAACAAGAAGCTAGAAGCAGAGGGAGACATTATGTAAAAAATTGCAGTACCTAACATGTTGGAAGGGCAGGCTATGACAGTTGGGATGTCGAGTTCTTTGAACTAGGAGGCTCGAAATTTCTAAAAGATGGGGAGAATGATGTGAAGTGCCTTTTATGGCACGTCTCCCACTACATGTTAGTTTCTTTTTTGCTTATATATTTTAGAAATTTTTGTTGTAACCAAATGGCTGATGTAGTTGGTCATTTTAGGATCTTCTATTTTTTTAGAAAGTAAGTTTTGTTTCTTAGGGGTGTATTGTTGGGATGGAAGGGGAGAGTTTATAGGACTGGGCTAGGATACTTGTTTTTTGTTGTAACCAAATGGCTGATGTAGTTGGTCATTTTAGGATCTTCTATTTTTTTAGAAAGTAAGTTTTGTTTCTTAGGGGGTGTATTGTTGGGATGGAAGGGGAGAGTTTATAGGACTGGGCTAGGATACTTGTTGAAGAGAATTTTTGCTGTAATCAAGCTCAGAAATAAGAATGTTTGTCCAATTTGTTATGAATCCTGCTTCTGTTAGTCTATTTTAATTTCCTTTTCACTGATATGAGTTGCAACAAAATTTTCTTTGCAGATGAGAACAACATACTAGTTATTTGTTTTCAGCACTCCAAAATCCCTAGACTTTTTCCTTAATAAAGCATGGTCACATAGACAGACTAGACAGCCAGAAGTTGAAGGATGTCTCCATGCAAGACCACCCCAGTTCTACAACAGAAAAAAAGCACAGTTGCGGGCTATAGAGGGTTTATGATCCATTCCGCAACAGAAGAAGCTCAGATGACTGACAGGGAAGGAGTTCGGAATATATTTCCTCAATTGCGAATCCCCAATATCAAAGAATAATGAGAAATTCTACCAAAAAAAGGAAAGACATTCCCAAGTGATAGAAGTTTGAGTGAGCCCAAAAACAAGTCAAATTTATGTGGAAATTGAGCCAGCTCTCCACTCCCTCCTCCCCAAACCTACTCGGTCTACGTAGGAATGAAGGTTTTCGCTCCTGCAGGGTGGTGCATAGGGAATAGTAATTGAACAGATTCTATACGTAACATCAACATGCCAATGATTTGGCAGCCCCTATCTTCATTGCCATCCTGCAGGCAGGCATATTTGCTATCGGGGCGATCCAGCAACCAACTTCTTTGCGGAGTGCTTAAACTTTCACAACTTCAAGTAGTTGTATTTGTCCTTTATGCCTTTTTCTGTCCTCAATCTATCATGACCAAAAGAACACTACTTTTCATAGATCAAAAATAAGCTTTTGGAATGTGGTTTTGGGGGTCCTATTTCTAGTTTAGAACAAATTTGTAACCAAAGTCAATGTCAACAAGTGACCACAATTTTTACCAAAATTTTTGTTCATAGATTAGGAATGACAAAGGAATGACTTGCGTAGTGAATGTTTTTCATAGACATCATCTCTCATAACAAAAGCCTCTGTTCCAGAAATTCTACCAATCAGAGAAATAGGAAGAAAACTTGTCAAAATGTTGGGTTGTTTGATTGTCTCAAGCATTTCGATAAAGATTCTGCAGGATTTAAATGTGGGATTTGATTACGAATAAGACAGATGATTTATTTAGGAGGTCAGATTGCATAAAAATTATAATGAAATTTCTTTTTTTTTGTTGAAGGTTTTCTTTTATCAGATCTCAAATCTGTTAACTTGCTCTGAGAAGGTTGAAATATTCAGACCGGATATAGAACTCGCTCAATTAGATGTGACAGTAGAATTGTTTCAGTTTGAGTGAAAGCAGCAAGCTACTATGACTAATGGGAAAGGGAAGTGAAATTTCAAGGATATGTGATAAGAATGGATGTCCAAGGGAAGACTAAGGAGGAATTGATGATGGCGATGGCTAAAAGAGTGGATTTGATGGAAGCAATGAGAACCAAGGAAAAGGTGGTTATAATGGCAAGGCTAACGGGGGAAATGGCAAGAAGTGCTGTTACTGTTGCTACAAGTTGGGGACATAAGGAGAACACTAGTATAAAGAAAATGTCGGGGTGTTCTGAAGGAGAGTACGGAATTCAAAATACCTCAAGGAAACAAGCAAGGTAACAATAAGAATAGTGCCATTAGAGCCCATACCTCTGGATCTTTGCATGTGCATACTTTCAAGTGTAAGTCAATTATTTATATACTCGTATGGCCAAAAATGGCTCTTATTTTGTGGAATAGGTTTATTCATGACATTTTTAATGGTAGAATGATCACTGTGTATAAAGACAGTGTAATCTGTGATGTAGTGACAATACTTTTTGATTGCATAAATTATAACAAGAAAATCCTTTTCCATAATTGTGTAATTAAGTTCAGCACCTAAAAGATTTTTACCAATGAAATAAATGACATAGGTATGTTGAGCATCCGTTTGATCAAGTACTATGAAATAACTATGGTGGGTTTTCCCTGATTAACTATGTCAGGAATTTTGTCAAACAATTTTACTTCCTGTTCTGTTAATTGTTTTCTGTTAAACTAATGTATCTCTGTTCAATTGTATAGTTTTGGTAAACAATGTTTCTTTCAATTCATTATTTATGCCAAATCATTCAATACAGAAGTATTCGAAACAGAAGAGTAATTCAACAAGTCTTTAATAGTGTTCCTGATTATAAAGTCGGCTGGAGTATTATTGGTTCAGGAATCCCAATATGTTGATCCTTTCTTCTGTCTGTGCGAGTGAGACTCAGCCTGATGGATCGAGAGTATCCCCAATATAATTTGTCATTTCAATCTTTTAATCCTCCATGTTGTTACCATTCTTCAGCTTCTATTGACCCGTGCTGACTCACTCTGTGTAATCCCGCCAGAAATCAATATGCTATTCGAATCAACTCAATCCTGCTCCTCTTATCAATATCAGAAATCAATATGCCACTCATACCAACTCTCTATCAACCCACGACATGCTCCATCATCCTGTCAAACATTTGAAACACTTCATGATGCCACGTAATCTGTAAACATGGTTCACATATACGCATCACATTCCTCTAGGTAATCAGTACTGTATGTCCATCTGTAATTACATAGTTTCCACATCACTGGATTTATGATGCCAATAACCACATAGCTTATGTGTAATAATTGCTTCTGTATTGGATCCTGTTTTCTCGCCACCTTTGTCGTCCTCTAATATGCTTCACCCCAAAATGGCACCCCTCATGTGATGCTATCGTGCGTACACAATATTAACAAAGAACAGACTTCAAATGTGAGTTGGGATTGCCCAGAATAATAAAAATAAACTCAACCCAACACTGTACTCAACAACATTAATAACAGTTAGCATGCTCATTACAAATCATTGAATAAACAATATACGCTCTGCAATGGAAAATACTGTAAACAAAGAAACACTTCATGAAATTACTGTTGTGAGGTTTCACACCATCGCCCCATTGCAAATGGGGACCCCCTCTTTTTTTGCAAGCAGTAGGAGTAGTAGTCTTAGGTAGTCCTTGTTGGCGACAGTTTTCAAGCCCCTTGATCCAGCGAGTGAAGTTTGAGAGTTGGTTTTGGGCGATTTTGGCCTGCTGAGAAGTCAAGTCTGTCTGGTGCGTGGGCGAGAGTTGTGCTAGATCTTTCAGGAATATGGGATAAAAACCAAAGGATTCGTGATGAAACAAGTGTAAACCCTCTGAGAATCCTTGTTTCAGCTTCAATTCGATCTTAGAAAGTCGAAATAGATTGTGGGAGGTAGCTCTGCTGAAAGCGTGCTGAATCCTGAAATTTGGCTAAGTCCTGAAATATTTCAAAAACCCCCAA
>JAGRRI010012343.1:0-14936 GCA_018584345.1 Thuja plicata
AAAACATTTAAACAAACCAAAAAAAAAAACAAAAAAAAAGGGGGGGGGCCTACCTTATACTCAGCTGAGTAGTCACTAATCACCCCCACCCGCTTGAATCTAGCCCCTCAAAGTGCAAATGAGGGGCTAGCGGGCTTTTTTTAGCCTTTTAAAACAATACACATACTCGGCTGAGTATAACTCGGCCGAGTACCTCCTGGCTGAGAGTACTCTGCCACGCAGGCGCCACTCAGCGCCGTGTGGCAGCCATGATGACTCGACTGAGTATAACTCAGCCAAGAATGGCAAGAATCTGACCCCCGAAATGTCCCCAGGGGTGACAGATTATTGTGCATTTACCCCCCTAGGTGCTCTTATACTGATTCTCATTATTCTCATCCTTGGAATCCTGAAGAATAGGGGACCTCTATTTTGGAGGCGATAAAGGATTCAAGCGGGAGGATTTTCTCAAATTCGTAGAGAAGGCTTAGTGATTTTTTTCCATTCCTTTCTATTTTGTATCACTGGAATTGGAATTTCTTTCTCTTTTCCCTTTATTGGCCAAAGAGTCAGGGTAACCTCAACCAAGGGCTGGTAATCAGAGTCCTCATCCTCTAATGATACCACTCTCTTCTTCTGAGAGGAGGGAGGTGTGGAAATACCAATTTTTGACTTAAATTTTTCCCTTGTAAATATGGAAAAATTCATCTCCATCCGAATAAACATCCAGGAGTTCAAATTTGTGTCCCCTTAGTGAACCCTTGCATTTTTATTAAACTCAATGTAAATTTTAGGAGGGGGAATTTCTTCATATTGAGGGGTTTAGCATGTTCCATACTCAAAATTATTAGAACCACATAAAGGATTCGGGATGAGATTTTCTTCTTATGGGCTACAAAGGCTATAGTTAAGAAAAAAAGTGAATATAGTGGAATAGAAATAGCCTTGTATTGATAGAAATGATTCAAGATCACAAAATGGTAGCTAAAAATATGACCAAACTTCCCATTTAATTTTAGGCAATGCATAATTACCTCAGTGACGTTTGGCCATGGCTTTTATAGAGAACATCTATCAAAAATAAAATTTGTTATTTTGAGGGCATTTTCCCATTCACCTAGAAGAAAGAAAAAATCAACGACATCCTCTCTAGATTTCTTATCTCTATAGAACTTCCTTCCCTCAATGAGGGTATTGGAAACATTGGTGACAAGGTCTTCATTGATCACTAACTTGAGCCCATAGAAATGCAAAATAATGTCATTTTGACCCTTAACAAAATCCTTTGTGACAAGGGTATTATCTCTATGAAGCCGTTCCATGTACCCAGTAAGCTCCCCTGCAGAAATGACACTCTAGACCAACTTAAAATTCTTCCATCTATCATAGATAATATGATCTATGAAAATTTTGTCTCCTCCCAAGGCACTGGCATAAATGTATCCATAGATGGAATAAAGAGTCCAACCTACCTCTATTCCCTTACACATATAAGTTCATCATTTCCCACGCATGCAATTACTCACCATCATTGATCATCATTATGAAGATGTTGTCTCAAAATTATTGGGATATAATCATTCATATCCCAATCACATCTTTGTTAGTCCTACGACCCAAGGTAACTAAGGGGGGAGTGGATCAGTTATCTAAGATATTTGCAAAAAAAAATTTCTTTATCTCGAAACAACATTCACAAGTTCACTAATAGATATCAAAAATAAAAATCAATAAATAAAATCAAAAATAAAAATTTGTGCAATACATAACATAAATATTTTCATGTGGAAACCCAAATGGGTGAAAACAATGCTGGGAATGAAGACCCACAAATAAATTACTCTTCTTATGTATGCCCTATTAGGAGCTTAACCCTGTGAGGATTTACAAAGACACTATTAGGTGCCACCCAGTTATGGAATTTTCCTCTAGCCCTATTAGTATCTTTAACTCATTAAGAGAAAATCTGTTATGAAGTTTCAAACTCAAGTTAATGATCCACTCTATTAAGATATTTACAAATAAGATCTATTAGGATCTACCTGCTTAAGGAATTTATAATAGGAAACTATGTAACAAATTCATTTACTCATCAAATTAGTCATGAATACTTTGTATTGATCCGAGCTTCACATTCATGATCTAAACACACAAATTCTTGATTTGATGATATAAATATCACTGATCAAGCCCTATGGTGACCAACATCCTAAATCTCACCTAACACATTTGTAATCACCTTTCAATATTCATACTCAAAGAGATCGTTCCAAAATAAACATCCCAATATAACAAACTTATCTACCAAACATGTCAGCAACATGATAGACTCAAATAATTAATTTTATCAAGAATAGTAAAACCTATTTTAACCAACTCATCCTTCATCTTGATAAAATTTCTACATCAAACAATATAAAGACAACACATTAACATAAATGAATCAGGACATATCATGATGACATCTAGAACACACATGATTAATTGCAACCCGATCATCGATCACCAAATGAAGATCTACCATCAGTGGCTCAAGAAAACTATCAGCTTTCAATGAAACAAATTTTGAAACCTCATAAATGCTTACCAGTCATCCAAATCAGTTGCAGTAAACACCATGAACTCAAAACTATATCAAAAACACAATCCTATGATCACACCACCTGACTCATCATAGATTTGATAAACTAGTCAGATCACTCATTGTAATTAACATACTATTTTAGCAGTTGGATTGTCATATTTGAATCAAACATAACTTACACAAATAACATATTCAATCATTAAAATAATACAATTATCCTCTAATGGCATTCCTTGGTCTCCCATAATAATCATGACCATTTTAGTAACATTGTGTTCATCCTTCTCATATACTTTAAATCATACTAGGAACGCGAGGTCAATACTTGAAATTAATGAAAACGCAATAAATTATTATTAAAATACCAAATTTGTATCATCACATCTTGCCAACTAGATAACCTAAGTTATTTTTGTTGTTCTCTAATCAACTGTTATGTATCTCCCCCTTTCTCACTTTCTCCATGATTTTCTAATCTAATAGCTTTCCACATCTCATTACTTCTCTCCCCCTTTTACAATAATTTGAAATAATCCATACCATTTATCGCAACCAAGTAATCAATACTTTTACCACTGACTTCTCCCCCAAAGGAGTAGTCCCTTATTACATCAATCTAATCAAATATTTCAAGTACAAAACATTTGACTGATGCAACAAAATCACTTTAATTCTTCTCAGGTAGGGGAATAACCCCCAAATTTCCTATTAAATACCCAAACATATCCTTAGGTAGTGGATTAGTAAAAATATGGGCAACTTGCTCCTTAGTTGGCACATTTTCCTCCTACACCTCTTTCTCTTGAACTTTCTCTCTAAGCAAATGGTACTTAATTGTAATATGCTTGGTCTTAGAGTACATCACATGGTTCTTTGATATGTTAATATCACTAGTATTATCACAATAGATAACCACTGGTTTAGTTACCTTATCCATTACACCTTCAAATATCTATTTCATCTAGGCAAATGAGTATAGTTAATAGAAGTGGCAACATATTCTGCCTCTGCAGTAGATTGTGAAATACAGTTCTGCTTGTTGCTTGTCCATGAAATAATTCTCCCTCCAAGAAAAAAATATCCTCTACTTGAGCTCTTCCTATAATCCACATTACCTGTGCAGTCTGCATCAGTGAATACACTCAAAGTAAAACCTCCTTTATGATCATACCAAAGACCATGTAGTCTTAAATCCATTTTAAGTATCTAAAGATTCTTTTCACTGCCACCATCTCAGATTCATTCAAATTAGCTAGAAATATTTCAACAATCCCAAATGTATGTTCTATATCAGGCCTACTATAAACAACATAGCATAAATTATTGATCATAGATCTATATAAAGCTACATTCACTTATTTAGAATCATCAACCCTTGATAACTTACAACCGGTCACTATTAGAGTTCCAACCAGTTTAGAATATTCCAACCTAAAGGTATTCAACACTTCCCTCACATACTTTGCTTGGATGATGTAGATCCCATCACAGAGCTGAGATATCTACAATCCAATAAAGAATTTTATCTCCCAAAACATAGACATCTCAAATTCTATCCTCATTTCACTAGAAAAACCAATTCTCTTCTCATCCTTTCAACCAAAAATGATATCACCCACGAAGACTTCAACAATCAATAATCAATCATTTTTTTGAATATTCAAGTAAACATTATTGTATTCACTTGTTCTGATGAAAGCATTCTTCATCAAATATGAGTGGAATCTCTCTTACCATGCCCCAGGTGCTTGCTTCAAACCATAAAGTTCCTTCTACAACTTGTGTCCCTTGGCTGCGTCTTGTGATAGTGAAAAACCATCAGGTTGTTCTACGTAAACTTCCTCTTCCGCAATTCAATTCAAAAAAGAATATTTGACGTCCATTTGGAAAACTTTAAATCCTTTGTAAGAAGCACATGAAAGGAAAATTCTTACTCCATCAAGTCTAGCTCCACTAGTGCACAAATATCTACATATTCCAAGCCATCTTCTTGTGCATAACCCTTAAACACCAGTCTTGCCTTATTTATGAAAAATTCATGAGATTCATCGAGTTTATTCTTGAATGACCACTTAGTTCCAATCACATTCTTATCAACATGTCTAGGAACAAGTACACAAGTATTTATCTTCATTGTTTGGTCTAATTCTTCTTCCATGACCTTAACCCAATCTTCATTCTACAATTCCTCTTTAGAAGATTTAGGTCCATCCTTGAAAATAAGATAAGAACTTTCTATAATATTTCTTCTAGTCTAGACACCAACATCCTTATAACCAATAATTTTATCAGCTGAACAATCAACTTTACATACCTTGGTAAAATTGGATTAGGTCTAGGAGCCTCTTCTACCGATTGAATTGGTTCATCTTCATTATTATGATTTACAAAATATTAATCGACTGGTTTAACGTATTTAATGCCTTGATCATCTCTTGATTTACTCTTGCTGGATCCATCATTCTATTATGAGAATTTATCAATCTTCACATTCGCACTTTCTATCAACTTGCTAGTTCTTTTGTTTAAATGTGCTTGCATGCTTTTCAGTGCAAAGAATATCCTAGGAATATTCATTCATTGCTCTTTGGATAAAATTTACATATATATTCATCTCTCTTTATGTAGTATTTTCTCCCCAAAACTTTGAATTATTTTACACTAGATGTATGCTTGAACCATAACTCATAGGTAGTCTTATTGGTACCCTTCTTCAAATGTACCCGATTCAATGTATAAAAAGAAGTGCAAATAGATTCTCTCCAAAAAATATGAGACACATCTCTTTGAATCATCATGATTCTTGCATCATCAATAATATATCAATTTCCTCTCTCTGCATCACCAATTTACAGAGGAGTTCTAGGTGCTAAATTTCCCTCTTAACTCCATGTGCTTCACAAAAATTAGTGAATTCCATACATGTGAACTCACGACCTCTATCATATCTCAAGCACTTCAAGCTCTTACATGTTTCCTTTTCAAATCATTCTTTGAATACCTTAAACATATAGAATGCACCTGATTTATCTTTTACAAAATTAACCATCATCATCCTAGAGTAATCATCAACAAAAATCATAAAGTACGTATCTCCATAATATTTTCTTGTTCTCATAGGACCACTCAAATCAATATGTATCAAATCCAAAATACCTTCAGATGAAACATAATTACTGATAAAAACAAAACTAGTTAGCTTTATCAACTGACATTCCTTGCACATGACATTGTTTGCTTTTACTAGTTTTCAAAAACCTCTAACAATATTCATCTTATGCTAAAAAAATAAAATCATCTTACTAAATCTGACATAACTATAAAAGTTAACATGACAAAATATCCTATACCACAACCATCAAACTATCATGCATACACCTCCTTTGAAGCCTACAAGATAGCCTTTGTTATTCAATCGTGCTAGACTCAAAAAATTATATCCTTGGCCTTCAACCCAGTAAAAATTATCAAAAAAAAAATTCTATTAAGTGCAATAGATCCTATTCTTTGTACTAAGCAAGGAGTGTTGTTACCAAACCTTACTGCTCAACCTTTACATTCATCCAACTTAGTGAAATTACTCTTGTCACCTGTCATGTGATGTGTACATCTATTTTCTATTACCCAATCACCACCATGATCCATGTTATAAATCAAGTCATTTCCACCATCTACAGGGGGATCCTCCTTAACAGTAACAACCGTAAATTCATATTTCTCCTTACCCTTAGATTCCTCATTGGTAACACCAACTTTAGTAAAAAAATAAGTCTTCTTATTCTTATCCTTGAATCTCTTAGACTTTTCCTTCTTATTACCATAAGGAAACTGGAGTAAAAATGTCCAATCTTGTTACATGAAAAGCATTTAAGATGTAGCTTTCCCTTGTACTTAACAATTCCTCTAGGTAACATCCTAGCAGGAAATGCTTTCAACTCTTCTTGATTCCCTTCCTATGACATGATAGAATCATAATCACTAGAGTCACTACACATCTAGCAGAAGATTCATAATTAGCTTCCTTAACTTTCCTTGTAGGTGGAAGAGACAAAGATTCCCTAAATACAACTTCAATCCTTGGAATCCTATTATCATAATTTCTAAGCTCAAAAGAAGTCAAATTTTTAATCAATGCATCAAGAGTGACAACACGGGCTATTAAAGATCTTAACTCTTGAAAAGAAGAAACCCCAATTTAGCATAAAGAGGTAACAATTTTCTCAATACTTTACTTACCACAATATCATCATCAAAATTTCCTTTTAGGCTGTCAACCTTATCTTTCTCTACATGAGCATCACCACCATATACTAAGCTCGATTTCTTCCACATAACATAGGAGTTATCAAACTCTTGATTATCAACAAAATTTGAATCTGATAATTCACTTGTAATAGCTTTCATAGCTATGTTGTTCTCTTGTTTCTCTTTTAGATCATCTTCATTAAGCATTCTAGGTGGTGTAACATATCTATTAACAACATGATTCTAAGACTAGTTTATGATACTTTTAGATAAAGCTTCATTCTACCACTTCAGATCGAGTAGTTCTCCCTTGTGAACTAAGGACTTTCTTTCCTCATCATTCTTCTATATTGACCTCAAGTTGTTAAACTTCATCACAAAGAGGACCACTGCTCTAATACCAATTTTTATTTCAAAGGGCCCAAGATAACTGAGAGTGGGGGGGTGATTCAATCATCTAAGATATCTATAATTTTTTTATCCTTTATCTCGAAGACAACATTGACAAGTTCACTAATAGATATGAAAATGAAACTATATCGATAAACACAACCATCACAAGTCATGTAACACATAACATAGATATTTTCACATGCAACCCCAAATGGGTGAAAACCACGGTGGGAATGAAAAGCCACATATAAATTACTCTTATGAAGTATGTCTTGTTAGGAGCTTAATCCTATTACTAGTTTACAAAGATACTATTGGGTGCCACCCAGTTATGTGATTTTCTTCTAACCCTCTTAGGAGCTTTACCTTTTTAGTATTAACCCAATTAGGAGATTTCAAAATCAATTTAATGAGACACTCTGTTAGGATGTTTACAAATAAGATCTGTTAGGATCTACCTAGTTAAGGGATTTACAATAGGAAACCTATTAGGGTCATTTGATCTAGAAAATAACAACTCATTTTATTGATTAGATCATCAGTAACACATTCATTCACTCCTAAAATTAATCTGAAATACTCCAGCTTGATCACACTTTCTCATCCATAATCTACACATAAATCTTTGATTTTATGATATAAATATCATTTACCAAGCCCTAATGTAGGAACCACCCTAGATCTCACTAAAAACATTTATAATCTCACTTAAATCTTCATGTTGAGAGAGATCACACCAAAACATACATCCCAATATAAAAAACTTCTCTTCCAAATAGGTCAGCAAAAAGATAGATTCAAACAACTAATTTTATCAAGAATAGACAAACATGTTTTGACCAACTCAGTCGTCCTCTTGATAAAAATTCTAACTCAAACAATGTAAAAAAAATCACAATAAATGAATTGGGACATGTTAGAATGATAGCTGGAATACACATGATTTATTGCAACTTGATCACCAATCACCAAATCAACATACCATTAGTAACTCAAGAACACTGTCACCTTTCACTAAAATGTTTAGGAAACCTTAAAACATGCTTACCAATAGTCCTAATTTGTTGCGGTCAAAACCATGAACTCAACACTATATAAAAAACATAATAGTATGATCATGCCACCTGACTCATCATAGATTTGATAAACTATTCAAATCACTCATTTTTAGTCAAAGATTGTTTTAGCAACTGGTCTATCCTACTTCAATCAAACATAAGTTACACAAATAGTATCTTCAATAGTTATGATAATACAATTATCATGTAAAGACATCCCCAAGTCTCCCATAAGGATTGTCACCACTTTTGAAATACTAGTAACACTTTTTTCATCCTTCTCACATACTTGGAAACATACTAAGAACCCTCGGTTATTACTTGACATAAATGACAACACAATAACTAATCATCACATCATTAGTTATGCTGACATAATCAATTTGTGTTGACACCCAAGGTGTAAAGTTGATCCTCCACAAGGTTCTCCTCATAATAAATGTGATATTTTATAAAATTTTCAAACCCCTCCTATAAAATTAGGCTATCCATTATAATATTTTTAATGGTCCAACTAGGGGGCAGGCACCTTTGAGATAATTAACAATGTTCAAAGACTCACTTTCTAACCAAACATTAGTTATTTCATTATCTCTAGCCATATTAAATCCCAAAGAGACATCCATAGCCTTGGCAGTCGATTAATGGATGTTAATGTATGCCTTCATTATGGAATAACACATAACTTGATTATGATTGTTGAACTTGAATGCTTGATGGTCATTTAAAACTGATAAGAGAGTGATTTCTTAGAGATGGATGTTCAAATGTGGGAGGGGGATAGATTTATACATAACTTACAACTTTTAAGGTTTAAATTTTTAGGAATGCCAACATATCAAAGAAATTTCCCACTACTTGCAAATTTACACATTAAAATTTCAAATTTGGAGCCAAAATGGATAGACTACGGCTCTAGGTGCCATAGTCTAGGAGTTCTATGGTTCTAAGTGGCATAGTCCCATATTTTTGGGATGAAATAAAGGTTAGAAATAATGAATCAAAAGGAATGAGATACAACCGCCAAAGTGAAAATTCTAGAGTGATATAATTGCCAATACTACTTGTTGATGTTCAGTGAGTTTTTATCAATACATTACACCCATAAATTAGAGATAATACATTTCTCATAAAATTTAATTCTTTTACACAGTTATGAATAACCTTCATGATTATATATTTTAAGTTATTTAATATGATGACTACTCCTCGATGACTCCACTTAACAAATCCATCCATGCTCCTCAAACTTATCAATTTAGTAAGATACAATGAGAAATTTATTATGATAAATTCCCATTATTCGAATAAAATTTGAAGTCAAGTGGTGGCCAGAAGTCCTACCATAGCTCCTTAGTCTTGTAGACAAAAGAATTGACACTTAACATAAATTTATGTGTCCTTACATTCAGTTATTCTTCAACTAGTAAACATAATTTTAAATCTACTCACCCCTAACCATCTGATAGTCAATTGTAAACCTTTCCATCCATTATTTAACCTAATGAATTTTTTCCAAATACCATAATTTATTGGACATGATATTTAGTGATAAATGCATCTAAGGTATGGAGTCCGGGACTTGACTGACTATAACATTGTATAGGAGACTAGTTTTAATGATGAAGAGAATAAATATATACAACCTGTAAATCAAAACATTAAATTATTTTCTAATATTTTACCTTCTATTCTACAAATGTTTTTGATCCTAATTCTTACTATGTAGATAATTATTTCTAGTCAACCAAGGTGAACATCTAATTAATGTGATAGATCATTGTCCTAAACAAGAAAAACCTAAACCTATTCTTGAACCTATTAACATCTATACACAAAGTGATAACTCAATCCATGTATATGAAGAAAAAGAGAGATTTTGAGTGATAAAAATCCTCATTTTATAGAACATATAACTTATAACCAGTTATACTATGTGTTTTTGGATAACTTGTGACTCAGATGAGGGGTGAATCAATACAAATAGGTAATGACCTAATACAAACACCAATCTAATTAACTGCACTAAAAACTTCATAAGATCGAAGCATATGAATGAAATAGACAAATAAAAACAAACGATATCGAGTATTCACAACTCTAATGGACATTACACAAGTATTTTATCGTGGAAACCCTTGTTAAAGGGAAAACAGTATGTTGGGGATGACACCCACAATCCCAATACTATAGTAAATGAGTTTTCCATGTTAGGAGATACAAATACCCTTTCTAAGGGTTCACACTACTAGAAGTGACTAGTACAATATTAGGAGTACAATAATATCAGCTATGATCTACCTCGGAAGAGGATTTAAAACCTCAATAAAAAATCTACCATGTTAAAGGATTTACAAATAAGAACTTTTTAAAGTACACCTTGTTAGGGGATTTGACCTACTGCAATAATTAGGGAAGAAAAAGATTATTGATCTGTAGAATGACATTAATATCTTATCAGATCATTTTTAGTTCTTTGTACTTTGTATCTTTTTGTCTTCTCTCTAATTGCAACTTCAACCTAAAATCATAAAACCCTAATCATCAAAAAATCTTCAACAACAATTCTATTTTTCCTTTTTCAACAACTCTTTTCAATATGAGTAATTCCTATATATAAACAACTTACACCGTCTTAAGAATGATCTTAAAACTTATTTCTTAAGATAGTACCATGTATCAAATTGATAATCTCAATGAAAGAAATGATTTATCATGATTGGATTAGGTCAAGATAAGATCTACAATTTTATATCTCAAAGATAATAAAACATTCTTTTAATTCTGTCTTAAATGTGGCACCTTAAATCTGTCATAAATGCTTGCATCAATCTTGTAAATACAAATACATTAGATTTTTAACCTTTATTCCATGTCATCAAATCATTAAAATTATCACATATAATTTACCACTCACGGATTTGTGATCTACTGACCTATTAATCAATAACATATGAGTTCTACTTGTCTTAGTGTCTGTGACACTAAAAATTCTATCACCCCTCAACCAAATAAGTTGTAGTTAGAATCATAGATTCTTCATACCACATACATTTTGCATCTCTAAGTGCAACATTTGTATCTTTCCTTAAATCGACTGCTACAACAATCTTACTAATATTGTTCTTCTTGAACACCAATCAACATACATAGTTGATCCTTTTTTTTATCGATCATGTACAGTTCTTATTGATCACTGTAATCATCATATCTAAATATATTTCAATAAATGAAAATCAAATATACATCCACTCATGACTACTCTTCATATCTCCTTCAAAACTTATCATAATGCCAGCAATCTCCCCATTTGGGATTGATGGAAAAAACTTTTCATAATCATCTCAAAAATCTTACACTGCATACATACTATAATATCATCCTCAAAACATACACGTTTTACATTATGCATGTTATCACACATCATTATATTATAAGTACTTACTAGAATTACATTTGGCTAAAAATTTCCTTGAAGTTGATCTTCGTTGAATTCAGGGATGTGTCCCATGAATGTTGTAAGTGTTCCATTAATAAAAATTGTCCATGAATAACCAAAATTGTTGCTTCCATATTATTCAAAGTGTTCACCTCTTGTTGAATTACTATTATTTTGAAATTTCTAACATGTTTTTGCATGAGATCAATAGTGGGAGCAAGATAGGTATGCAGCTCCATAAGTGATAATATTCTATTATCTTTCTCATCTTACAACATCTTTATGTTTTTTGAAATCATCTTTACCTTAGCAGTGTATGTTGAAACTGAACTGGCTAGGGGATCAAATTTTGTAATCAAATTGTCATGTTCTTTTTTGTCTTCCTCTTTCTTCTTCTCTTTATCTTGTGTAAAGGATGTAACCTTCGAAATAGTTACAAGCATCTTTCCTATCTCCCGTAGATTTTCATTCATTTTATTCACTAAAATTGCTAGTGACCTTTTTTCTTCAATACTGGTTTATTTTAACTTGTCATCTCATTCTCTCTTATATTCTTTCATTTGAACTCCATAGGTGTATTATCAAAGTTAGATACTTGATTAGAAACTTCCTTGACTAACATACCCAATTGATCAATAGGAATATCTTTTTTTCCATATCTCGCATTAGGTACTAAATTCTTAATTATTTTCTTGGCTCCTTTTAGTATTGTGATTTTTCTTCAACTTGTTCCTTTCATATTTCTCCCTGAGAGTAGGATACATTTTCAATAGCTCTTTGAGACTCATCTGAGTAATATAAAAATTTATTTACATTTATTTATTCTTCATCATCCTTATGACCTATCTCTTTCTCAACAATCTATTCCGGGATATCAAAGATAACATTATCTATGACATCATTAATCTCTCCAATTTCTCCATCTTATTCTTTCCTTGCCTCTTAAAACTATTTAAAATCAACAAGAATCTCATACTTCAAAAACATTGTCAATAAATCCACTATCTCATTCCTTACCAACTAAGTATCACCAACGAAAATTATTGTAACTCTATTCTTTGTCTTAGATTCTTCTCTCATTTCTTCAACTATCAACTCTATGTATTCTCTAGACAATTCAGGTTGAAAAAGTGTAAGTTAACATTCCATAATTAATCTCTCAATCTATAAATCTTCTCTCCATCTTTTTTTAATTGCATTAAATAGATCTTTAGGTACAACTTTGTAATGTTTACTAGGTGAATTGCAAAAAGTGTGTAAACTTTTTACAATTGTATATTCAATCTTCCTATTCTCTTCATTGTCAAACTTGTCAAAGTGAGTCCATACATATATCATATTTCCATGTTCCTTAATGATGTGGATAAAAGTCTTGTTGCTGCTATAAAACAAGCTTGGCTCTGTTCTGAGATCTTTCTACTAGATCTCCTAGGGTGTTCACAACCTTAAATGGAGGTATTTCACTCTCAATTTTACCTCCTCTTCAAGACTCAGTCCCCATCAAAATGATTTTCATCTTCTTCTTGTTGAACCTACACAAATAGATTCATTCTACTTTCTTATTCAAGATTTTCTAAAAATTGCTTTCATTCTCTTCCCTAGCCGGACTATTACCAAGCTCGCCTAGGGTAAGATCTCCAGACTATATACTGTTGTTTCTCATACAAAAAACAAAAAGTAAACTATGTACAAGGGCTCCTCTTGAGTTCCATCCCAACACATGATTCTCACTATGGATTCAGAATGGGTGAAGAACTAATAACTTGCAAAATTGAAAATAAGGTAACTAATCTACTTGCTTGCAAAAGGAACCACAAAGAAACTTGATATCCACTAAACACATAGTTCGCAACTTTTCATTACTGGAAACAAAAAAAAATAGTACAATAATCTGCAAAACTCTAACTTTCATGTAGCTTCTCTTCTTCTTCAATCTCTACTCTCTAGATCTCTAAAATGAATGCTTTTGATGTTATTAGTAACCATCCTCTCATAGGAAACAACCCTAACGGTCCACTCATTCATAACAATCTCTTTAGGAACTGTTACACTAACCATACTATCCATAAAAGATAAGATTCACTTTTCACGGGCCGTTACGATGAAATATTGTTGAGCAACAGTAATGCAAGCCAAGCTCCAGTGTTGGCCAAGATACTAGGCACCAATGTAGGCCAAGCTGCTAGGCATAAATGTAGGCCTAGCTGCTAGGCAGTGTAGGCTGAGCTACTAGGAAACGTAGGCCAAGCTACTAGGCAATGTAGGCTGAGCTACTAGGCACCAGTGTAGGCTGAGTTCCAGTGATACCAAGAAGCTTATCGAAGGTTCTTGATGCCTTGGTTGGATTTCCAAAGGCTTACCAAATACCTCACACACACACACAACTAAAGGAAACCAACTAAGCAACCTATCTAGAAATGGATTGACCTAGTCATATTCATCTTAGGGAAATAAAATAAATGACCTTCTAAGGTCCACACACACTCTCCTGACTTGGCTAGAGTTAGTACATGCCAGAAATAAGGAGCTAGGGGTTTGAGTTAGGCGTGATCCTGCACCATACTCCCCCAAACAAAAGAAAGGTTAATCCATCCTTGGATTGAGCATGTTTGGATCAATGCCCAACCTCTTGAAGTTTGTTTCTCTGATCCAAGTAGCATCAACATCTTCTTTGCCATGCCATTTGACAAGGTGCTCCATATACTCTCTGCTCCTAGTCTTCTTGTAGACCCTTTGAGTCTAGTATCTTTTTAGCTATCATAGATGGAGTAGGGGTTGATTTTAGATCATTTACCTCTTGTATTACCTCTTGAAGGTTCTGACCAACATCTTGAATTGGTCCTTTGTATGCTATCAAATCTGCAATGTTGAAAACTAGTGACAACCCAATGTCTTCAGGAAGCTCCACCTTGTATGCATTGTTTCAATACTTTGAAACTATCTTACATGGACCTAGCCTCCTCATCTGTAGCTTGTGAGGAACACCTTTTTGTAGCCTATGTTTGTTCAAGTGTACCATCACAAAGTCTCACATCTGAAACTGAACATCCCTCATTATTGCATCCACCTTTTGCTTTACCTTTTCAGTATTCTCAATCAAGTTCTTTCTCCCACTTTCATGTACTTCCCTCATTGAATGAGAAAATTCCTCAGCATATCCACTACCATGCATTCCTTCCTTCAATTCTCTAAGCTCAAAAATCCCTCTTGGGTGAAAGCCATAAACAATTTCAAAAGG
>JAGRRI010012394.1:0-10561 GCA_018584345.1 Thuja plicata
ATCTCATCATTTTGAGAGAGAGAGAGAGAGAGAGAGAGAGAGAGAGAGAGAGAGAGAGAGAGACCTTGTATTTGATTAGGATGTTGTTCTAGCTAGTCACATGAGAGATCTCCTTAGAGCATGACCTCCTCACTTTGATGGAACTGGTAGTGGCTTTCAGGTAGAGACATGGCTTATTGGTTTAGATCATTTTTTTTCTATGCATCCCTATGGTAGCAATACCAGGGCTAGATGCATCACTATGCACCTCATTAATTTTGCAGCCACTTGGTGACATATTGAGGAACAAAAACTTAAGCTTAGTATGGATACCATCGCTTGGGAGTTGTTTCTCGAGAAATTTTGGGAATGCTTTCTATCTAATCAGTGAAGACAACAACATGCTAAGGAGTTTCATAATCTACGACAGTTATCTATGACCGTTTAGGAGTATGAGAATTGACTCTTCAAGCTCACACAGTATGTAGGATTTTGTAATAACATGGTCATGTTGGTACACCACTTTTTTAGAGGAATTAATGATCGTATCGTTGGGGGGTTAGGTTTTTGAACCTAAGAATCTCAAAGATTTAGTCATTAAGGATATGTTGGTAGAGTCAAATTTTTCTTTGGGTCATGGTGGCCAATCTGGTGTTCAGTCTAGTAGTCCTTTTTATGAATTTAGGGGTATTCAATCTCAAGGAGATGGAAAATCTAGAAACCCTCCTAACTTCTTGAAAGGTAATCAGTTCCAACAGCGGAGGGGATTCTTCCCTCCTACTCCAGGCAATGGTTCTAAGTCTAGGAACTTCTGTAACATTTAGTGCAACAAGCACAATCAGACTGATCAACTAGCTTAGAGTTCGCATCAGAATTTCAGTTGACATAGTTTCTAGCAGTCTAACGCACCTTCGGTTGGGGAAGACCTTAGTAGAGGAGGTAGTTTGTCTTGTGGATAGTTTGGTTACACTGCTGTCAATTGTCTTCACTGGTCAACATAGTTTTCAGGTCAGAGACCATTAGCTTCGAAACCTATAGTTGAGGATGCAAGTAGATCCCACATGGTGTTTGCAGCCATTAATCACTGTCTAGATGAGTGTCATGCCACTATGATGGGGTCTACAAATAAAGGATCTGCGGCTAGATTTCATACCCCTACAGCGGGGAATGATCCTCAAAGTTTGAACCATAGAGCAGGGAAGGGTCCTACAGGATCCACACATTGAGTCCGCTCGCGGGGTACCACCTGTTGTACCTGTGGGTACCACCCAGAGGGTACTACGGTGAGTACATCGTAGGGTACCCCATGGGTTATCCATGGTGTAGCTGCGAGGGGTTGTGGGGTTCGTCGACCCCCTGCCCCCCCACAAACACATTTTATTAATTTTTTTAAATTAATAAATAAATAAATAAATTTTATTTATTTAAAATTTTAATTTTTAAAATAATAAATACTTAATATTATTAATTCATATAATAATTAATTAATATTAATATTAACTATTATATATTATTTAATCTTAATTATTAAATTATATATATAACTTCTCAATTAATAAAAAATTTATATTTTTAAATATAGGTTATTAAGCTACTTAATTATGAAACTTTTGTTCATAAAAGGTTTAATTAATTGATTGAGTCTGATTAATTCAAATTAATCAGTTTTGTAATTGTAAGTTGTGAATTTAATTTGATGATTTTTGTATGTGGTTAGTTGTGTTAATTGTCGATTTGGGCTAGCTGGCAAAGGATGATATTACCAGAGGTTTTGGGGTATTTTTGTGTTGCATGTATGTTCTAAGTTGCATGTTTTGTAAGTTAGTATCATCTTGATCTATATTGTTCATCCTTATTTTTAGTTGGGCTCGTATGTGTGTTATGAACATTTGAGAATACATTTGTGATTTTTTGGGTATGTGAGTACCAATGAATTTCTTGTTGTTTTATGGAACTAATTTGAATGTTATGTTTACCTTTGTGATATTTGTTGATCCATGAGCCTAGGATAGGTTACCTAGGTGTATAGAGGGGAAGTGACTTGCAATAGGGGTCGGGCCCCTAAAGTGGCTACTAGGGTTACTCATTGTAAGTAACTTAATAAGTGATAACATAATATACTAATGGGGTTTTAAAATGAATTAATAAAATATTCTATGTTCCTTGTGCATGCCTTGAGCACTAGTTAAGGCTAGGATGAAGTATGAGATGATGCTTTCCCATCTAATATGACATTGAGGTCTAGCATATTTAGTATCTTTGTCTGCATGAGAGGTTTATTGATACCGCACATGGTCACTTGGGGGCTGACATCCAGAGAGACTGCTAGGATAACTCAAGGGTTAGATGTATGTGATGACACTTCCCTATATGCATCTTAGGTTCCTACATGGGTCAAGTGCCTCTGGTAATGTGTAGAATCCTTATTGTGATAGAGATATTTTAGGATATTTATGTTCATACCTATCTGATTTCCTTGCATACCTTTGCATTATTCCTTCTTGTTTTGTAGACCTATTTGCGTGGGTCTAGTGTTTATCTCCTCAGCAAGGTGGGGTGAACCTCAAGGTTCCATGTGGTCGGGTAGTGGTGATTCTTTTTACCATTGAGATCTAATGTTCTTGTTCATGCTTGGATGATCTTTGTCATTTCTCTATCTTCTCGCACTTCATTGGAGACTTGTTCTCAGTCATATAAGATGTATATTGTATCTTATTTGTATATTGGTTGACATTCATTCAGGAGATGTTATGTATTGTCACTCATTATTGCATACCCTATGACTTGTGTAGTGGATGATGCCTTGTTATGCACATCATGTGTATTAGTTGTATATGTGATCTTGTTATATGAAATTGTATCTTATGATTTTAATTGTAATATAATATAATTTAAGTTTATTTTATGGTTGTTCTTCATATATTAGTTAACTTAAAAGTAACTCTACATCATGGAGCCCTTGGGATTGTTAACTGTACTTGTTTACTTTATCATTATGTTTATCTTTTGTTATTCTTACTTCTGCATTTGTGCTATGTAAAATTAAAAAAAATTATTCATCTTCTTAGTATCATGTTTAGGTTAAATTATCTTGGGTTCCCTGGCGGGGCATTACACTAAGACATTAAGCAACCATGAAACTATGAACAAGTTTACCATATGAACTAATTCAATTAAATGTTACAACTAGATAACAAGGATACCAGAGGAGAGCCACAAGGCTAAATGGAGGGAATTCTAAGACACATGTAGGAGAGTGTCATCACATAGTTGTCCCATTATCCTAGGTATTCCCTAGTACTCTCTCTAGACCCTGACCCCCAATTGAGGACTCGTGGAACCGCCAAGCTTTTGTGAGGACAAGGAAGATAATTTTCCATCAAGGCCTTATCCAACCCATCCTCAGTTTGTACGAGAACTCAAGGCCATGGGGGAAGTATCATAATTATCTTGTTTAGTGTTTTATTCCAACCCAAAATTGTAATTAAGCTATCACTAGATTATCTACTCACAATGGGTTTTCCTTGGAAACCACTTTAGGGCCTCGACCCCCATTGTGAGCCACTCCCCTAGTCATGTTCCTTGAAAACCACTCCTATGGTCCATACTAAAACCCAAAAGAAAACGTCACAAATCAAATAACCATAAAGAGATCCACATAAATACATCTTTTCCAATGAAATCTCATAAATAGAGTTTGGAGCATAAAATTTGAAATCATCAACAGGATCTGTATATGTCATAATAAAAAAGGGATAGCAAACCCAAAATCATAATGCCACATACTGAGAGTCTCATAGGAACTTCTCTAGGTCCAAATCATACGTAATAATTCAGATGCCCTCTTTTGGTTCCATCCCATTATTTAACATGATACACCCATCATCAAATTACCATTAAGAAAATCCAATCATAAAAACCCAAGAACATAAAAATGAAGCCTCTCATGACCTCAATTACACAATCAGGCATCATAACAACATGTTACAATAAAAGAATATGAAATTCCCATCGTAAGAGGTCATGAAGACATTAACATTCAATTCACAAGACGAAATAGAACATCAAGACAAAACCCTGACCTCTGGTTAACATAAGGAAATCCAACACCAAAATCCCCATTGCACATCTTTCAATTTCAAGAGGACTCTCAACAAAATAATCATCACAAGTAGAATGAAATTTACGAGGAATTCTTCTAATTGTGACGTCATGTACTACAATAATTCTTGTATTCAATACGAGAGGTCACTAACAACACATCGAGACAAATGAAAAATATCATAAGCAACCACACCTAGTGAAAAGACATGATTAACATAGAAAATATTTGTACATCCCTTCATAATTAACTTTTACATTTGAAATTATATTCTCTTAGAAATGTTCACATACTAAAAATCAACCAACCTACATGACTATATGACATGTATTTTACATAACTAAAATGTTTAATATAGGAGTAACATTATCAATTCAATTATGTAACACTTTTGTTCACTTCAATTACTTACATCCCATTGATATTTATCTCATTACAATACTACAACAATATGATGATATAGACAATGTTATATAGTTATATCAACATGAAGCTACATAACATGATACAATGAATCATAGTAATCATCTGGCCACATGAAACAAGAATTCTTAGAGAAGTAGAAATTCCATCCAAAAAGCTCACGAACAACTCTGAAAAATTATTGGGAAAAATATTTGTTACCCAACCACATAGAATCCTGAGACCCACTCCCTCTGAGCTAGGAGATAGACACAAGATCCCATGCCATGCAAGATAACACAAGCAAGGATACAAACAAGGTGTATCGTCCTAAAAAGTAAGCATTTGACATGCTCATTTTGAGACAATTTTGTGCCTACTATAGTGTATTTCTTTTGGTAGGACCTCATATTGCACCTAATTGTGGCCCTTCTCCTCCTTTAATCTTGTTTAAACTCAATTTTGGCTCTAACTTCTATGCATGATTTCCCATTTTTCCATCCAATCACATAATTCATTTTCTACCTAGGACCCATGCATTTATTTTCAAATTTCGGGATTTGCCCAGATCTCCTAGCAGACTATAATTTTTACCACCACTCCTTATCACTTTCCTTGACATCCCAAAATATTTGGAGGTGATTTTACTTAGACCAAGTTGGATATTGACTTGGTCCTGGGTTTTTGAGCCCAAATTTGGCCTGGAGCCCGATGGCAGGATTTTCTTCCAAGGTGTGAAATTATAGTCAACTTTGACCAAATTTGAGCCTTGAAATGTGTATAAAAGGAATCCACTCCTCTCATTTTCACAATCTACAATCCACAATTACAAAACATGATCAAGAAGCAATCTATTATCCATTGTGTATTCAAGAGATTAAAGTGTAAAGAAAACATCCATTTGTGAAGGCATCCATTATTTAGCATTCAAGTGCAAGGTAGCCATTAAGAATTTCAAGTCTTCATTCCATCATATCAAGGCATTTTCTTCCATAGATCTAGCTTCTTTCCCCCATTGGGGGTCAAGAAAAGGAGTCTACAATCAAGGGAGGAGATCTACATTCATCCATCAAATATTCTTCTTCTCTTTCTTCCCCAATCCAACATTGTGGCAAATTAAAACATCTACTACATGAGGTTTTGTCTCACATGATTTCCTTTTGATTTTTGTGTTGATTCAAAGCTATTGCATCAAGGCACTTGATCACATTCTAAGAGACAATTATATCTACATGGTATGATATACTCCATTTTTGAGATCTAATTTTTGCTACATGACAAAACTCATTTCATTTCATTTATTTCAATTCCAAGTTGATTCCTAAACAAGTGTTTGACTGAGGCAGACCCCTCCCCTCAACCTTCTTCCCCTTCTTTCTGTGTGTAGGAACAAGTTGCAGAGTTACAGATCTGTATCTGGAAGGCATAAACGCTGTCACAAGCCCTTGGAAATTTTCATCAGATTTGGAGCTATTGGGACTAAGTCGAGATCTCGACATAGTCCTAAAAAACTAACACAGTTCTGCACTTTTTGGCCGAAAATTGCACAGTGGACAATTATAGGTATCAAGTTCCCAGATCTAGAATTATTGTTGATTCTAACATTCTGATGGCAGTCAAATTTAGATTTGAAGGTCAATCTTCCTCTTCTTATTTCAAGTTGAGTTCATTCCTTCTATTTTCCTCTTGCACTTGCTTTCATAAATCAGATTTACATTTATTTATCATTTCTACATAAGGAATTCAAAACCCTACATTGTGTAGATCTCATATTGGCACCCTTACTCTCTTGGTTTTTCTAATCAATATCACTTTGTTGGAGGTTTTTTTATTCTAATGTATTCAATATTTGAGATCTAGCAACTCTTTGCATTGCATATCGTTTCTTGTTATACACATGGTAACCATAAATCCAAGGAATATCATAAGGAATTCACAAGGGTAGACACCATGGATACTACAGGTGAAAAAGGATAAATGGAGGGAATATTAAGACACATGTAGGAGAGTGTCATCACATAGCCATCCTATTTTCCCATATTTTCCCTAGTAGTCTCTCTCTAGACCCCGACCCCCAGGTGAGGACTTACGTGGAACCACCCAGCTTTTGTGAGGATAAGGAAGATGATTTTCCATCAAGGCCTTCTCCAACCCATCCTCAGTTTGTAAGATAACTCAAGGCCATAGGGGAGGTATCATAATTATCTTATTTAGTTTTTAATCCCAACCCAAAATTTTAATTAAGTTATCACTGGATTATCTACTCATAATGGGTTTTCCTTGGCAACCACTTTAGGGCCTCAACCCCATTGCGAGTCACTCCCCTAATCATGTTTCTAGAAAACCACTCCTATGCTCCAAACTAAAAACCCAAAAGAAAACATCACAAATCAAATAACCATAAACAAATCCTCATAAATAAATCTTTTTCAATGAAATCTCATAAACAAAGTTTGGAGCATAAAACACAAAATCATCAACAAGATTTGTATATGCCATCATAACAAAGGGACATCAAAACCAAAATCATAATGCCTCATGTTGAGAGTCTCATAGGAATATATCTAGGTTTAACATGATGCACCCGTCCCAAATCACCATTAACAAAATTCAATCACAGAAACCCAAGATTAGAAAAATAGAGCCTCTTGTGACCTCAATTACACAATTAGGCCTCATAACAACACGTTGCAATTAAAAGAATATGATATTCCCATCGTAAAAGGTCATGAGAACATTAACATTCAAGTCACAAGACGAAATAGAACATCAAGACAAAACCCCAACCTATGGTTAACATAAGGAAACCCAACATCGAAATCCCCATTGCACATCTTTCAATTCCAAAAGAACTCTCAACAAAATAATCATCACAAGTAGAATGAAATTTACAAGGAAATATTCTAATCGCAACATTCTATACTGCAATAATTCAAGTACTCAATACGAGAGCTCACTAACAACACATCAAGACGAATGAAAAATATCACAAGAACCCATAGTTAGCGAGAATACATAATTAGCATGGAAACTACAAGTACATCCCTTCACAATTAATTTATACATTCAAAATGTTATTCTCTTAGAAATGTTCACATACTAAAAATCAACCAACCTACAGGACTATAGAATAGGTACTTACACAACTACAATGTCTAATATAACAAGAGTAACATTCTCAATTATGCAACACTTTTGTTCACTTAAACTACATACACCCAATTGATATTCATCTCATTACATAACTAAAATTCTCAATTCATAATCGAATAAAAGTCATAGTTTTAATCTAAAGGACAAGTTTAACTAACAATAATATATATCAACAAGTATATATAATACAATTATAATTCCTAACTGAAATAGAATACAATTTCCTAATCTTCATAACACATAATTTTTAACAAAATAAAAATTAATTCTTCATAAAACACAATTACGACTCCTAACTATTTTAAGATAATGTGATCCTAATCAAAATAGATATAACTTCTAACCATAACATTTAGTTTCCCTGATTACTAAGTACATTCACAAAGAACATTCATAAAAGAGATTTAAACCAAATTAATAATTTAAAGTGTTATAAATGATAATTATTAATTACGTCAACAATAAAAAGTAAATCTATACTACCTACTAGAGATATTCTAATACAATTATCACACACACATGCATATACATATATACATATACATACATATACATACACACATATAGGTATATACATATGTATATATGTATGTATATGTATGAATGTATTAGTGAACATATTTGTCTTTAAAAAAAAACAATCTTAAAATGACTCCCAAATGCCCACACCGAGAAGACAAATATCTGCAACTAACAGTGGATCGCTTTGCAATTGAAATACATAAGTGTCCTCTGAATTGTCTTGGGTACAACTCCCCGTGTGAGATCTTCAATGAATCTGCTAAACTAAAAACATGAATGCTTTTAACCGGAAAGCACAAAAGGCATGCAAACATATATGCGAAACAAAGAAACAAACAAGTGAAAATAAACAATAAATGGCACACAAACCATTTATCTAAGCTTTACATTATAAGGAAAATAAAGGGAGGAAGACATATCGATCTTTCCAAGTACATGAATAACCAAGGCTCAAAGACCAAGTAATAAACACATACACAGTCAAATGAAACAGAGTTACATTTAGAGAAAACTGAATCAATTCATAGATTAATCTCAATCAGAAGACAAGAATCTAGATTCAAAGATCTAGTATACAAATATCTTCCTTCTCTGAACATAAAAAAGATAACACGGATCTTATTGCCTCTGCACACATGAATTATAATTTGAAAATCAAATATATCTCTTCCCCTTGCATTACAAACAAAAACAGAAATACAATCCCCTTTCTTGCAGCACCTAGTCTCTAGAGAAAGAAGCGGAACCTTTGTCTTATCTTTATTTTTCATATTTAACTCTCCTCCTTCCGATGGTTTCTTTTCAGTTTTAATAACTAATTCTTGGAAGTTATTTTTCTTTATCATCTTATTGGACTTAATGTTTTACAAACATTAGAATTATGAATAACCTAAGACTAATATTCCATATCAAAATATGTACGCATAAGCTCTTGGACAGGTGGCACTTGTCGGTGATGAAGTTTTGTCATCACTTTGTGGTTGTCATGGATAGTTCGGATAGTACTGCACACAGCCGTCTGTATCTCACAAACCATGAATAATTTTGACAATCACTCCAGTGAGAATTTAGGTAACTAGGTGTCTTCAAACATATTTCAATTTCGAAAAGATCCAACAGTCGAGTTGGAAGTTATGCCCCCCGCAATATGACTATTTTTCTGTTTCCTGCAAATTCGTGATTGCAAAATCTTTTAAATCTTTTCCTTTGCATAGCCGTTTCATAACTTTCTCCATATTGTTCTAGCACTTCAATCTATCCATCAACTTATTCAAGCTCATTAATAACTAAAATAAATGATCTAATTTCACACTTTGGGTCTCTATACTGTGGGGAATGCACAAATATTCTAATGTACTATCCTTTGACACGGGATGATTCAAAACAGATTCGAATTAAGGGAGCTTCATTTCAAAATGACAATGAAATATAATTTGAAGATTAAAATGAACCTAATGCTTATACCCCTCAGTTTAGTTTTGCATTTGACAAGAAATGTTGACATTTGTTCGTTGGCACCATTGGTATAGTGGTTATTTTGAAATCATAGCCACCGAAACTATATCCACATGAGTCATGTTGCATGTTCACGAGACCATGAAAATGTAGACCTTAAGGAAAAACATGTTGTCAATTAGTGCCAAAACACTTAGTCACTTATATGATTTCACTGTTGACCAAGCCAGCAGCTTGAAGTGCAACCTGAGCAGTTGCAGTGTCTACCAAGCAAATACTGGCAAACAGTATCACCCGAGTCACCAGTGTTACCCGAGTTGCATACCAGCTCCGAGTGATCAATATGACCCAAGCATCTAGTATAGCCTGAGTACCAGAGATTTCTAGTTTACTATGTCGTCCAAGTGTCAACATATTGCCCGAGTGTTAGTATATCACCCGAGTGGATTACTGGACGTGAGTAACAGTATTGGACCGACTTAGTTCTTATTGTTGGATATTGTGTGTAAGAAAATACACCTTCATGAAATTAAGAATGAAAGCAACAATTCTATGGAAAGATAAACAAGTTAATCTAAGAATTGAAACTAAACAATCTATATCATCTCATGGTTCTCTATCCAACCTTTGTTAAGAGAGCTCTCAGGCTTAATCTCTCTCAAGGACAATCCTAGAACGAGATATGTATGAAAAAGAATGCTCAAATCTAGCTAGAATGCTCAAAATGCTCAAAAAAGCTCCAAGATCATAAGAGAAAATAGCAAATGCTCCTAAACATGATATGCTAAATGAAATGCAAATGCTAAAACTCTCTCAAAAGATCTCAAATGCTCCTCAATGTGTCTATAATAAGGATGCTTTTTCTCTTGAATTCTTGGATTTAATTATTGATTTCATGATTATTTAATCTTTTAATTTGATTTGAATTTTGTTCCTTTGATTTGATAA
>JAGRRI010012414.1:0-10603 GCA_018584345.1 Thuja plicata
TTTTTTGGGGGGGGGGAGGGGTTTGCCTTAGTCAAACCCCAATTTAGGAATTAACCTTGAAATCAATAATTGAAATAGAGAATGCTAGCAAGTAGTAGAAGTAGATCTAATAATGAAGCTATGATAATAGATATGCAATTGTATTTTGAATGTAAACAAGTATGTAAATATGAAAGCTTGGACTCAATATTAGAAAACATAAACCTCCATGATTGTATGCTTGGAATCCACCTTGAAGAGAGAATAAATGAATCTTGAGGATGCACAAAGGATCTTGAAGGAAGATCACACCACCATGATGTATAGATCTAGAGTTTGAATGCTTGAATCTTGAATACTTGAACCAAATCCCTTCAAAGGCTTGAATGCTTGAATCCTTGATCTTCGATGGAGAACTTGAAGGCTTGAAAGGAAGACTAGAAAACCTTGGTTGAACTTTGAAAGCTTGAGAACATATAGATAACTTTTGTGCTTAGATTTCACTTATATTCCTCTTAGAGAAATTGAGAGGAGAAGGCTTCCTTATACACCAATCTAGGGCACAATCTTCTAGAGAGGCCTACATATGAGAATTAAATTCTAATTAGACCTATACCCCTATAAGAGGACCTATATTTAAATATAATTTAAGAGTCATCGCTTTAGAACCCAAAACAATTGACCCTTAAGCGGGAAATGAAATTTTAATGACCCCTGACAGTTGACAAACTTTCAAATTGGAAAGGGGGACCTGGGTCAAAATCGAGTTCGACCTTGACCTAGGTTGAGGTTGAGGTAGACCTTGACCCAGGGAGCTAGATCCCCTGGAAAATGTGCCAGATGGGATAGATAGTGTCCGAAGAGGCCCAATCAGGGTCCTAAACAGGCACAAAAGTAGGAGAGGATGCATAAATGGGGGGAAAATGTGATGATGGTAAAAAACACACCCTAAGGAGGGCTAAACATTCTTAACATGGAAGTACTTCCATTTTAAGATGATACATTAAGCCCCCACTTTAGCGGGAGTAAAGCTAGAAGAAAGACTCTAGTGGATTGCAATGAGTTAGAACATTAATTAGTCAAGGACATGAGCCCCCAGACCAAGGATTCTAACTCAACATACATGCACAAAGATATGAAAGCAAAGAGCAATTAATCATCAAAAGCATACATGACTACATAAGGAAGACAAGAGCAACACTATAAATAACATAGCTTCATGATCTAATCCTACTAACATGAAAGTGAAAGAGAGGAAAGATAAAGTGATTACCTCGCCTAGTAAGATGCCCACCTTACCATGTGTAGACACTCGAAAATGGACAGGCTTGCGACTTGACATTAAAAACATAATTTTCATCTATTAATTAATTTTTTTTAATCATTTATTAATCATCTATTTTCCTCTAAATTCATTCCCCAAATCATCTAATCAAATTCTCAAAATTAATTAAATAATTAATTTTATTTAATTAATTAACCTTAATTGATTAATTACCATTAATTAATTAATTAAATTCAATCCTATAGTTTAAATTGAAATATTTAAACTTACTAATTAAATTCTTCCAATTAAATTAATTTCAATTAAATTAATTTAATTTCATTCAATAAAGCAATTCTAAATAAAAAAGAATTCAATTATCTCACATGTTGAAAACTTTAATTAAATAAATGAATTAAATATTCATTTATCTTCAAAGAGATAACTCCAATCATATCACATGGGTTACTCCACCCATCTCTCCAGTTCACTTGGATAACTCCACCCACCTCTTCATTTCTAAAAGGTAACTCACAATTAGCTCTTCAGTCAACCAAACTCTATCTCCTCTTTACCAATTGAAGAGGTGGAGTTTCTTGATGGCTTCTCCAGTTCCCTTTGATCTCAACCATTCGTCTCCCTATCTCTGGGATTGATCTCAACTGTTCATTTCATCCTTAATTCCTATATAATAAACCCTTCATACCCATTTGAAGGATCTAGGATTTCAAGCTCTTATGCGTCATTACTCTGTTAGTTTGGTTCTAGCATTCAAGCTATCTTGTGATCACACACACATTTTAAGTATCAAATTCTCAACACTTCTCAAGTCATAGACGCTGCCCACACCAATACTAAGCATCAAAAACAATGTTTTAGAGGGAGTAGAGAGAGACAATAGAAGCTTCAAGCACTTTGGGGTTTGCATTCATTTGTTTTCCTTTATTTGCTCATACATTTTATTTATTACGTTTCAAGCTATTCATTATTGGTAGCTTTGTGTATTTGGATTTCTACCATTGTAAACCATTGCTACTAACCCTCGCCTTTGGAAAGCTTTGGAACCATGAATCACAAAGAAAGAGGCATATATTTTGGTGAACTCAACGTGAATCAAACAACACAAATATTTCTTGCAGGCAGCAGACATAACCAATTAGCCACGACCGTACGGTCGTAGACCAAAAGAATCATCTTTTTCTTGATATCTATGCTATTTTGCAATCATTGTTATTATGTCGTAATTGATAAAATTGTGCTGTAATTGACTAGTTTAATACCACAATTGATTGCAGGCTTTCGCATCGTTATTCTATCATCTTTTGTCTTTCTATCTTCTGGTAGTTTGCCACAATTGATTGTATTTTACCGCAGTTACTTATTGTTTGTTGCAATTACCTGTATTTTACCGTACTTGCCCGATATATGCTGCAATTGAATGCATCTTGTCATAGAGGGAAGTTATTTGCTGTAATCACCAATATTCTTCCACAATTGACCAAAGATTGCCGCAATTGAACAAACGATACTACAATCGACTCAAAAGCTACATTTTTGTCTATTTTTCTTAGTTTTCGTGTAGGGCTGACTGATAGTGAATGAAAAAGAAGGTAATCAGACACATACAAGGTGCTAGAGAATTAAGAGATGCAAGAAGGAGAACCATCAACTATCGATCACAACAAAGGGCTATTCTCGCAATCGCAATTGAAGATCAAAGTGAAGCATACATGAGGTACATTGATTCAATTAAGAGATTCATAAGTAAGTATAAAGTCACCATTGATTTCAGCAATCTCAATAATCTCAGAGTTTTTAGATATTCTACTGTTTTGGATTGAAAGTTTTCATTTCTTGAGATACTAAACACTTTCTTTGACAGGTACAAATCAAGGAGGCAAGATAACAATACAACTTAAAATTCATTCACTTGTCGATTTGGGTCTAAAAAGAACAATGTTTGTCACACATCTCACATCTCACATTTTAGATTTGGGCTTAAAATTGATGTGGGGACTAAAATTGAACAAGGCAAAGAATCTTTCAATTTGGTGCATTAAAATTGAACAAGCAATCAACACCTACTTTTTGGGCTTAAAACTAAACACTTGTGCTTGTATGGTGGTGTAGCTTAGTTCACATTTCAAACTTTCAGAGCTTAATCAATTTACCTTGTGTCTTGAGTTTTGGGTGCACTTGCACAATCTATTAGATTAAACACCTTTATACTTTTTAGAAAGGCATGTTCGTGGAATGGGCTTCTTCCTCAGAGAATGACCTTAAACCGGTAATCCTTTCGATCAGTATATAAACAAGGCACAAACCAAAGTTTCGTCTTATCTAGCCAAGCTCAAGTGAGGTGTGTTGATGATAGTCTAGATCGGGTGAATATCCCTGAGGAGCCAGCGTGGTCAAATAGGCTCTTAAGTGAGTCACACATGTACAAACTGATTGGATAGACACCACGGACCCTTACTACAACCTTTTTAATTAGAGGCCAACCCGATCTACCTCTGAACAAATACCTTATTAGAGTGCAAGGGGTTGCAGAATTTCCCCCCAAGATTCCCAACATATGTGTCCCACAGTATTTGTGTAGTGAAAGAGATCTTCACTCCATGACAACAATACTTGGCAACGACAAAAACACGGGCACTTACGTCGTGGACCTTCGTGTCCTAGTAGTGTGACAATTGTTGTGTCAGCTAACAGACATTCAAGCATTGGGCCTATAACATTGTATTTTGAAGCCATTGACCTAGATTAATCTGATTGTTCATTGTTGAGACCTTGTGATAACATTGCAACTTGAAAATTTTGTAGAACATACACATTGTCAGTCTTCATTCTTCAAAACATAGTGTATGCTTGTTCTTTGATCAGTTTCTAAAATGCAAAACAAACATCCAAATTGTCAAAACGAGTCAAACATGTTAAAGTCTAGGGTTGTCAACATCAACTGTCTTGCAAAAATAGAAGCCTTGTTCCAGAAAATCAAAATTGTCAGACAGTGATACCTATCTTCTTGTCTTTTTTGAGACTGTTTCCCCTTTACCACAATTGCCCGCATTTTGCCGCAATTGATGGAAGTCTACTGCAGTTAACTTGTTTATTGCCGCCATCATTAACTGTATTAAAGGAACTTATAAGGCCTCATGGACTATAAGCCATATCATTGGAAAAATTAAATCGCTTTTATCCAATCTTGAAGATCACTATATTACACATGTTTACAGAGAAGGTAATATGACAGCGGATGGATTAGCAAATGTGGGTGTGTACTTTGATGTCATGCAATCATGCCGAGGTGAGGCGGATTTCAAAATGGAGATGGCTAGTCTTATCAAGTACGATAGGATGAATTACATTGAAGGAGTCATAAACAAACTTAATTAATGATGAGGTCATCTTTAATTATTAAAAGAAATGTGTGCTGTCACTCGAAGGAAACGGGTTTTATTAGAATAGTAACTCCGCACGCTTTATGGGTGCCAAACTCAAATTGGATTAATCATAACAGTAGAACCAGCCTGATATTTGTGCTCAAAATTTCCAAGGACCGACATCTCTAAGAAGAAACCAAAAAAATGGGAGGAGGTCTGAAGAGAGAGGAGCCGATTGACCACACAAAATGGAAAGAGAAGAGGAAAGTTTGGAGAAGATTAAGAAAAGGAGGTGTATCTCAGTATTTGGAGAAGCTCCATGGCTGGGATATGGAGATAACAAGACAGTTTGTTGAGGGTTGGAAGGATGGGAAAGTGCATATGTGGGGGAAATATTTTACTCTTTCCATGAGGATTATATCAGAAATTATGGGTTTGCTTTGTGAAGGCATGAAATTCTATAGGGATAACAAGAGGGTTGGTACTCAAGCCTACAAGATCTTCCCGAAAATAGAGGAGGAAGAATCCCTTCTCAGTAAAAGTATAGGGGATTATGTCGACATTCAAAAAATAAAATCTCACTGGGTGGACATTCTCACTGTTATGATCGAGTACTTCACTCTGGACGGTAGGTACTCCAAAATCTACAACCTGCATTTCATTCTGGTGAATTACTTCAGGCACGGTAAAAAAATCTCATTCCCTTTCTATCTTCTAAGTTCTTTGCATAACAGTGTGATGGGGCACAGAAAGAATTTGAGCAACTCAGTGCTCCATGTGGACCTCATTCTGCTTATCTCTGAGTATGCTCGCAAACTCCCTGAGCCAATCCCTAAGAGGGTTAAAGGTAGTGCGAGACAGGTGAAGAAGGAAAATGAAAAACATAGCTAGAAAAAAGGGTCAAAATGAAGAAGAAGGCTAAGTCGGAGAAGAGCGAAGATGAAACCCTACAGAATCAGGGAAAAAATCAAGAGGAGCAGCATAATGGTGAAAGTGAAAAAGAGAACATGGAAAAAGAAAATGAGGAATAGATGAGAGAGGATAAATCTCAGATGGAAGAGGAGGAAATGCCCATTTCCGATGAGGGCATGGGTGCTGGTGAGAATTATGATGAAAAGAAAACTGAGGGAGATGGAAAAGAGGGAGATACAAGGGAGGTAAATGAGAATGAGGAAGAAGGTGAGGAGGGTAAAATAGAGCAGAGGACTTTAAGGGTGGAGAAAAGGAATAGGAAAAAAAGGAGAATGAGCCTTGATGTGGATGGGTTTGAAAAAGATGACAGAATCCTAAAAAGTCAAGTAGACTAAGGGCATAATATAGAAGACTGGCTGAATGAGGAGATGATGTTAATGAAGAACCAAGTAATAGAGATGCAGGAGGCTATGGAGCCCTTTAAAGAAAAGGTTGAGGAAATGGAGAACAAGTTGATGATTAAAGTTAAAGACAACAACAGAGAAGAGGATTTTTCTACTAGAGTGAATGAGAAGGTGGAATAAAAGATAAAAGAGATGAAATAAAAAATTAGCCACAATGGGCACATGATATAGATTATCCTTGAGCACAGTAATGAAGGGCTGGAAGCTTCGATTCAGAATCTGAAAGTGTTATACGCTTATCTGGAAAGAAGCCTGCTGGAAAACACTATAATCACAATTGAAGAAAATGCTGGAAGCTTGGGCCCCGATTCAAGTACCCGAAGTGGAGTTAAAAGAAAAGTCCCTGAGATTCTGAAAGAGATGCAGGAGCTGAAGGAATCCATTGACAAAATGGAAGAAATGAAGAAGGAGGCTGAGATAGCCTACTAGAAAATGATGTAATTTTCTATCTACTGGCCTGGAATTTTTGCTGGAAATTGTTCAAGTTGTGGTGCTAGAAGTTGTGCTAGAAGATGTGTTGGTTTCTATGCCTATCTTTGGCAGTTTTTTGCTTTCTCTTGTTTTAGGTCTTTTGCTTCTTGTTGGGTCCTGCCTTTTGTTTGATCCAGGCATTCTCTATTTGTATGAGCTCTTAATGTCTATCTTTAGTAGCTTTTTGTAAAAGTTTTTGGGGCCCTTTCAAAACCTATTTTAACCTTAAACAAAAACTTGTTTATTGCTGCAATCAACCTGTTTATTACCATAATCGGTGATAAAGTACCGCACTCAACCATTCACTTTGCCACAATCGGTGGATTTGTGCTGCAGTTGACCAGAGATATTTTACACCTATTTTGACCTAAAACCTTGAAAGCACTCTCCATTTTGTGTCAAAGACCAGTGTCTATCCCAGAAAAAAGGGAAGAACATTGTGTGAATCTCTAAACATTAAAGATCATCCCTTCTTTGAAAAGCACGATTATTGTCTAAAACATTGTTAGTTTGAAAGTTTAGACTTGAAATATCTTGATCTGATCATCTCAAACATCATCATTATCTCTATCAGTGACTTTGTCCCAGGAAAAGGTCGACAAATCTTATCTTTTCCATCGTCTAGAACTTTGAGATCAAGATAAATCAACATCTGTCCTTAGAGTTACCCTTGTCCAAAACATAACTTGGACTTCCTTAGAAAGGTTATCTTTTATTTTGTTTGCTTTATATCACTTGTTTTAGTTACAAAATCTAGACCACACTATGTCTCAAACACCTCATGGAGGGCATTACACAAGGTCGATGGCTAGAACTCAACCTGAGGACTCATACATCAACCGATTCCCTGATTGGGAAATAGAGCGAGAGGATGATCCTTTCAAGAATATTAGTCCTACTCTCTTTGAGAATCCCCATGGGTCAGCCATATTCCAAAATATCATAGAAGAGGAGCTCGAAGATATTGAGCAAGATGCCCATTCCACACAAGTGGTTGACGTTGTTGTAGAGAGGAACCCCAAACATTTTTTAGCCATGCTGATAAAGAAGGGAGTCAAACTCCCCATTGAATTAAGTGTGTCGACCATATGGCCTAAAAACCCTCTCACAGGTCAAAACACTACTTAGCCCTCTCAAACACTACCTATGGTTTCTCAAATCTTCCCATCCTTGACAACACCAACATTGGCACAGATGATACCCAATCAAACCAATTACACAAACCAAGCAAGCACATCTTCCACGCAAAGCATGACAGGCTCCCAACTAAGTGCACCCATGCTCACTAGTATGTCTCTACCCTTGGCCTTATGGCCTAGCCAATCAAGCTCTCATGCTATGCCTTTTATCCCACCAACAAGAAGTAACCTTTTTGCCACCATGCCACTACTAGAGTCAATCCCTACTAGCCTTGGGATCAACACATCATTCCCACAGGGGTCCATCTCTACAGGTCTGAATTTTAGTCAATGCCCACCCAAGGTTAGGCCTTTTCTCACCTAGCCACAACCTCAAACCAAGCTTCAGAAATAACAACCTCAACCCCATCAGCAACAACCCCATCTTCAACAACAACAACAAAAACCTCAACCCCATCAACAACAACCCCAGCTTCAGTAGCAACAACAACCTCATCCCTAGTAGCGACAACAACCCCAACCCCAATGGCAACAATCCCAACTTTAGTAGCAACAACAACCCCAACCCCAACCCCAACATCAAACACAATAGAATCAACCTTGGGCCACTCATGTGCCTCCATATCAGAATCATGCGTTGGGAAATCAATATCAAGTCCCAAAGATGAGGTCCTATGTTCCTACTCAAGGACACAACCTGGTGAGTCCTATATCAACCAAGTTCCCCTATGGGAAAAAGAGCAAGATGATAACCCATTTCCATCATACAAGGAAGAATAAGAACCAAACTACTATGATGACAACAACCCTTTTGTCTATTCAGAAAGTTTCCCCAAGTTGACACATGAACAATGACAAACTAATATCCTAATGCAACAAGTGCAAGACATGCAAAATCAACTATATGATCTTCAAAGTCAAAGTCAACCAAAGTATTACACTCTAGAGGACTCATATCCCTACCCTATTGACTATATGTCTCAGATCGCATCACAAGTCAATGAATGTTCTCTTATTTCCTCAAATCCACCACCGATGATTTCCCAAATAAACACAATTGAAAATATGTCATCCTTGGGAGACCAATCTAAACCTTTCAACAATTTAATTCAAAATATATTTCATAGACATCATTCTATTGTTAAGCAAGATCAAAATCATCTATCTATGTCTAGAAAGGGTCCATTCCAAAAGAATAACATTGCTGACACATCTATCTCCTATGAAGAATTTGTCCCACAAAAAGTCTTCATGCTTTCCATTAGTCCTTCATCCCCTGAAGAGTCACAAGAGAAAGCTTTTCCATTCCTATCAAACAATATATCCAGTGATGAGACCTCCCAAGGGCTATCCACAATAGATTTCAATGTTAATCCCTCTTACGACTCAGATATCCTAGATCCAATGCCACAATATGCTCCATTCCTAGACGAACCAACTCCGGAGAGTCCCATTAAAAATCTTCTCCCTCATGTCAAACCTTCCAAGAATCCACCATACATATTTCAATTGATACCCTATGTCAAGAGGATGATGCAAAGCATGAAGACACAAGTCCTAAAGAAAATCAAGATCAAGATCCCAAGAATGACCAAACTTGTGTATTTTTTGACCAAGATCTTATACTTCTAGAAGCTCGTGAAGATTTCACTATCCTTGAAAATCCTATCCAAGTTGATCCCCTTCCATCCCAAGAATTTTTTTTCCTTCCAAGTCTTATGGACCATCCACTTCCCATTCCTAAGCAAGATCATGACATCCTTCGCATTCTTTCGAAGGATTCCATTCACAGTCAAGAGAAAATCACCCCTAAAATGGAGTCTAATGGTCCTCTTCCAAGTCAAGATAAAATTATCCCTTCACCTTCATCTCCACCATAAGCTCCCATCATCCCTCTAGATCCTCCTCATGATCCTATGATTCCTTCATCTCCATGTCCTAATCCTCCATCTTCTCCACAAGATCATATCCTACCAAATGATCTTGTCATTTCTCCTATTCCATCACAAGATCTTATCATTCCTCCTGATCCCCCTCGTGACCCCAACACATTAATGGAAGTTGTTCATGAACCCCATGCATTTCAAATGGATTCTCTACTTCCATCTGGTCTAGTCCACTTCATGATCCTATTGTTTGTTCCATATCATATCCACCTCAAAATGGACTCGCATCTTTTAGAAAGTACCCTACTGGTCAAAGAAAGCATTATCAAGTCAAAGAGTTAGACCTCCATGAACAAAGTACATTAAAACCCTTTTATATCAAAGAAAATTATGATGGTCATGGCATCCATAACAAAACACATTCTCAAGATGTTGTTACCCCTTGCAAATCCAAATCCAAATGTATACCATCCCCTTCACCCCTTCCATCCATCTTAGGTCCATATATTCCTCCATCCACTAGTTCACAATCCACTTCTCCTTTCCTAAATCAAGGTCAGCAAAGGCACACATCTTGGACAACCTTCCACCCATCTAAAAAGTCTCCATACCATTATTATCCATCCATGAATCACATTCCCCTTTCAAGCAATTTGGATGCCAAACATAAGTTCCATAAGTCAAGAAATCCACACGCAGTCAAGGATGAACATGTCCAGTCTAATTGACATGTAAAAACAAAGAAAAATATGATCCAAAAGGAAAAAGAAATGTCCAAATGGCCACAAAGTCCCCTTGAGCAAAAAGAAATTTCAAAATCAATATAGGTTCCTAAATATATTATAGAAACAATGCTTTCTAAGGGCCCACAAAAGAATAAAAAATAAAAATACATGTGGATTCCTAAGAAGATTCTTGAAGCGCAATATCCCAAAGAAAAATCCAAGTTGGCCTCCAAAATTTATATCCATCCATTTCAACACCTCCAACCTTCCAAATCTATTTTGGGTCCTTATGTCCCAAAATTCATAAACATTCCTCCATCAAGTCCAAAATCTCCTTTTCTTCCATCAAATCCAAAATCTCTTTTTCCTCCATCACTCCA
>JAGRRI010012463.1:0-14900 GCA_018584345.1 Thuja plicata
ATACACACACACACACACACACACACACACACACACACACACACACACACACACACACACACACACACACACACACACACACACACACACACACACACACACACACATGTCTATATATGTATATATTTGTGTGTGTGTGTGTGTGTGTGTTAAATTTAAATGATGTATCTAAATTTAATAAATTAAATAAATAAAAATTATAGCTAATTAAATTAGATAATACAATTCCTAATGCTTTTGAAACCTTTGATAAATCCTAAAGACACCAAAACCCATGACATTACCTCTTCTTCATGTTTCATTAGCTTTGTTGGTGATATAAGAGAGAGAAAGACACACCACGATTCTAGTAACCTCCCAAAGCCATGACACCTCAAAGAGTTGAACGTGGAAGGACATAAAAAGACATGATCTAGCTATTTGAAATCTTGAAGGAATGTATATTCTTATTACAAAATAATGTATTATAACTTTAAACTTCAATGCATTCAACATAAAAGTTCACGCTTTACCCTCCACTGATGGGCAATGTCATGGTGCATACTATAAGGTTCCCCTCTCCTATATGTATTTTAGTTCCTAAACCCCTCCAAACTATCGATATTTCTTGTAAATGATGTTTTAAATCCAATTTTCAGTATTATAAGGGGGGATGGAAACTCATCAAAGGTTCCCATGGTATTGAGAACCTACCCAAGCCCTAATAATTTCTAAAGGAATCCAATATCTCATCACTTCTCTTTTTCATGTGTTTTGAAGTTGAACAATACTTTTCAACAAATTTTATGTAATTTGGAACTATTTAAGCGTTCCCTTTCTATCCATTATTCTTGATTATCTCCAAACCTTCAAAAGGATATTAATATATTATGAGTTTTTGCAATATCTTATTTGATTTTAAAAATAGTATTTTTGGATTGTAAAATTTAGATCAAGCATGATTCTCTATTATTATTTGCAGCTAATCCAATATGGGGAAGGTAAAAAAATATATTGATGTCCATTACAATATTTTAATGTACCATCCCAAAATTGTTTCATTTTTTACATTTTGAATGATCTTCCGTTTCCTATCCCTAATAGGCATGACTCATCAATTTACATTTTCTCAGAATGTGGAGCCTAGTGATCCTATTCTCTCTCAATACCTTGCACTTGCATGAGAAAAAAATACTACTTCAATCTATTAATAATGAAGGAAAAGCTTAAGGCATGCAACTTTAAAGGTAGAAGACATGCATGCTTTTGATATTGTAAATTAGTTTTTACATAACTGACGTGTGACAAAAAATGAGCAACACCATCCTCTAATAGCAAGGTATGGGGCCACAAGACCACTGAATTATCGATAAAACTGCTAATATTGATGCTGACAAGATTGGGGTGAGGGGAAGGGGCTTGAAAACTATGGACAATCTTGTAGCCTTTACATATGATCACGCCAATACATAAACTGATTAAACAAAGTTTGAAATATATCTTGTAATATTACATCTCCTACAGTCTGTCGTGCATCCTGATGATGGATCACAAAGTGTGATATGAAACATTGATGCCAAAAATACATACACAATCAAAGCTAGAAGCTACTGCATTGAATTTAAATGGATTGTGGAAATCTGATAAATTTGACATAGCTTAATTACCAAAATCTTCAAGAACAATCACATATATGAAGGATTTCAACAAGAGATAAAGTAAACAAAAATACAAGGTTTCTAGGCACGTCTTGCCTACAAGGCTTTGAATCCTAATCTCTTCACACCTTCATCTCTTCACTCATATTTTGAAATTTGATTTTTTCCTTCATCTTATAGCTATAATAATTACCTTGAACACCTATAACACACCTACAAAGCTCTTTTTCTCCTCTTCTTTTCCTCTTTTTTTCACAAGATGATTGCCTACACTCTTATGAAATTCTCCCAAGCAACTTGCAAGTTCTTTCTCCGAACTTGATGCTCTTTAACACCATAAAAAGCTTCATTTTATAGAGGCTAAAACCTTTTTGAGGGACAAAAAATGGGCACCGAAATCTAGTCTTTATTTCCCTCTAATTAAATTAGTAGAGTGAATTCCCCTACTAATAATAGTTTAAATTATTACAATAATGTAATTAATACAATTACCTTTTATCATTGTCATAATTTTCCTGTTATTGATCCTTTTAATAAAAAATGTAGATTTTGCTCAAGCTAACTAATTTTTAATAAGTTTTATGAATAATTAAGAATTAGCAATTTTTTTTTTTTTTTTTATAAATTCAAATAAAAAATTAGTGAATCAAAAAACCTATACCAAACGCTTCCCAAAAGAAATAAAAAAAAAAGATCCAAAGTTCTTCATCCTTGCAAAAAAGAAAGCAACTATTATCATTTGACAATTATAACTAATACCATTTGAGAATCATCTACAACAACCTCCCAAGCTTTAGTCATCTAAATTTTCCTTTTAATTATTTATATTACTCTATCAATATTTTTTGAATATATTTATATAATATTTATTAGATTATTTGTTAATTCAATAATTGTATTTATAATTTTTTTATGTCATTTTAAATTAATTTAAAATTATACTTTTATTTCAATTTGATTTTAATTATTTTAAAAAATTATTATTATTTTCAAAGTTATAATATTTAGTCATAGAAAAAATGTTTTAGTAATTTAAGAAGTATGACTTGTCTTCTAATTTTATTAAATTTAATATAAATGTATCTAATCTTTTTAAAATAATCAATATAATTTTCAATAATACATATTAATATGATTTTAAATAGTGCATATTTAATTATTATATTATTTTTATTTTAGATTTTAAATATTATAAATTCAATTGTTTTCTTCATAATTTTTTTTGATTGGTAAAAGTTGGTTTATTTTATTAAGATGTAAGACTTTTTAGCCTGGCCCAAACCAGGGGTGGATACAAACAGATACAAACAGGGATCCAACTCCCCAAAGACACACAACCTCATTCAAACCCATTAACAAGTTATACAATCAAGCATCCCTAGGATGACTACCCTTAGATTGAGAGCAGAGAACCATATCAAAATTAACCTTTCGTTGTGCTCTTTTATCCCTTCTCCCTTCACCATTTACTGACCATCCTCTATTTTTGCAGCCTCCTTCTGCCATAGCCAATAACCATCATCGTGATCCCCTCTGCCCCTTATAATTTCCTTGCCAGTGACTACATTGGCCTTAAAATGATGCACTTTCCCATCTAATTTCTTGGGAGAAGAGGTATGTGCTACCCCCTCAGACACAAGAGGACATTCATCTTGGATGAGCATGATAGTTGTGGAGTCATTCCTCAATGAGTTGTAATTGAATTTTTCTGGAGTCTTTGTGGCTAGGTCAGAACGACTCTATACATCCTCACTACATCTTCTTGTCATGACACAACATGAATAGTAGCCACTAGAGTATTTTCTTAAATAGGCCTAGCAATCATATTTTCCTGTTCAACTTTTCCCTTTTCCACATTATATAACTGTTTGGAGCAATATTTCCATGGAGAAGAGTATTTGAAAACTCTCTTCTTTGTGCATCTAGCTGCAACATGCTTGGTCTGGAAACACCTTCTACACCTAAAAGAAATTCCTTTATAATCTACCTATTGTATCCACATCCCTATAGATAGTGCAATAGATAAATTTGCCGGAGGGGCTTTCGATAAATTTATTTCTACCAAGATACATGCAAAAATCATATGAAAAAACTCCCGAGAACCCTCATCAACACCCAAAAATCTTCCCAAAGTATTCCCAATAAATTCAAAGAAAGAATCACACTAGAGATGTAATGGAAAATTAGGAAGCCTTACCCATACAAGAATCTTGTCAAAAGATTATGAGATTGGATTGATAGTCGGATACCAAGGCTTCAATAGAAAATCAAACTTGTTCTCCCAACACTAATGAGAAACACATAGTATTTTATTCCCATCCAATTCACTGTCAAACACTACCACAAAAAAGCCTTGAGGACTTGGATAGATCTGCACCTCCCCTTCTAAAATGGAGCTCTAGTTCTCTGAGATCTATTTATAAAGTTGCCCGAGACTCAGCCAAAAGCCATTGAACCTCCCAATTAGCCTCTTCTCTCTAATTTTTTTTCATTTTTAGTGACCTCCCCTTTAATCTCTCCATTCAAGCATACCATCAATCCTTCTACAAGGGGCTCGATCCATATTGAACCCTTTCCTTCATTGCACTCCTTTTTATTTACCACATCAGCAAACGATCTATCTTGCTCTTCGTCATCATCCTCCTTTCCCCATAAACCTTTACGCACCTTGGCTACAATTGCCTAGAAATATGCCCCCATTTGAGATGAATCTCCCTTTTCAAAACCCTTAAAATTACTATTCTTCATCCGGTTAACCAAATTCATCTCAAAAACATTGGTTTCCTTTATGAGGTAGCCATTTTCATTTGCAACATTAGCGCCAAACCCCCGTTCATTCATCCTCCTCTATTTGATATCGATGCAGATCATGTTGTTTCTCTTTTTACTGCAAATGCCAGATCAGGGGAGCTATTACTTTCCCCATTGCTCCTGCACAAAGCTAATACTACTTCCCCCCGCCAAGCTGCTACCCTTCGTCGGGCCATGACTTACCTGACCGTACAGGGTGACAGAATCCCTAATTCCTCTGCCAATGGAGTTCGGGAGCATCATGCTCAATCTCTCAGTACCCGAATATAAGAAGGACTTAATGTTCGTCATCTAGGTATTGAATATTTGTTTTCTTCATAATTTATTTTGATAGAAATAATGAGATTATATAGTTATTGATATTTGTTCATTAAGAAGATTATAATATGATAAGCAAGAATTATTTTCTACAAGAAGTTAAGTTGTGATATTGTCATCATGATTCAAGTGTGTAGTTTTCGAGTCAAATTCATTGACCCATGTTTTATGAGTAGTGATTCACAAAAACCCATCTCTCATGAGAACGAATGAAATACTTAGCACTAATGGTATTTAGGTGATGTTCACAAGGTGAAGCATAAGGCACGACACTTGCTAAAGGTTTTGCAAATGGGTTTGCAAGCCAAGCATACTTAACCTTGGAGGAAACTCCATATTTTAGTGCGCTTGAGTTGGAGTAATACTGGGATGGATGACCTCCTAGAAAGGCCCAATGATCCACCTCTATGAGCATCACCTAGATGCAATGCTATTTTCTAATTAAGTTATCATAGATAAAGTGATCTAGTATGTCAAAATCTTCCAAAAAATGAACCTTGATTCAATCATCATCTAATTTTTTAGAAATTTAATAAATAACAGAATTAAAAATATAATATCACCTCATCAATTAATTTACAACTCTTTAATCTAATTTCAAACTTTTAATAAAAAATAAAAATTAATAAATAACCATTCCAAAAAAACTACCTCATAAACTCTAGCCTTACAATAAAATAACATCGTATATATGATTAACAGTATATACAAATTTGAACAAACAATACCTTCTTGAAATTGAAGATTAATTTGTTTGTGTTGAATTGAACCAAGAATATTATGTACATGATTAATAGTATATACAAATTTGAACAAGTAATACCTTCTTGAAGTTGAAGACTAATTTGTTTGTGTTGAATTGAACCAAGAACATTCTATATATGATTATAGTATAAAAAATTAAACAAATAAAATCTTCTCGAAATTAAGGACCAATTTGTTTGTGTTTAATTAAACCAACAACATAAATATATTTATAGGAACAATGAAACAAAAAATGAGATCATTATAATCACCCTCTTGATAAAAGAGTCCCATGTTCCCTTAAAAGAAAACATTAAATCATATTTTCATATGATGAATCCCTTTTAGATTATTTTCTACATTAAGAATTACATTCCCATTCTTAGTAATTTGAATAAATAGTACCTCTTTGAAATTAGAAACCAATTTATTTATGTTGAATTAAATCAAGAACATCTTATATATGAACAATACTATTATACAATTTTAAACAAATGACATCTTCTTAAAGTTAGAAATCAATTTATTTATATTAAATTAAACTAAAAACATAAATATATTCATAAGAACAATGAAACAAAAGATATGATCATTACCCCTTAGTAAAAAGAGTCATATGTTCCCTCAAAAGTAAACATTGAATTATATGATAAATCCAGTTGAGATTATTTTTTACATTGAGGACTACATGCCTATCCTTAGTAATAATAGCTCACAAGGGACCACATTTTATTATGTAAAAAATTAATGATTCTCTAATGTCCTCCTTCCCCTACTTTCCCTATTTTGGAATTTGTGTAGGGTACTTTCTTATTCCTTACTTTTCTCTTTTTGGAAAGTGGAGGAGCATTTGGTACTTCAGTTTGAATATTCCCCATGAAGTTGGAAGCACTGACATTTCTATGAATCCCATGGCAGTGACAATTCATTAATTTCTTGCTCTGAAGTAGCCACTCATCAGCCATAGCTGAATGCAAATTTGTTAAGGATTATGTCACTCCACCCATGCCAATATGCTTTTATTTCTGACTATGTACTACAGTACAATTGATCTTGTTTGGTCATCATTGAGAGTATATACAATTTCAATTTCTCCTAAGTTGTTATAAATGGTGTCACATAACTAATTTATAGATATATTTGTTTGGTAAAAGATCATCCAAATAATGGCCAAACAAAAGATTGTCAAAATACTAATAATGAAGTATCTAACAAAACTAAATATAAATGATATAAAAAATCTATAATTTAAACTAAATATAAATGGTATAAAAAAATCTATAATTTGTTTTATCTTTTCATCAATTGTGAAGAGGATTGTCAAGAACACAAAAGAACTGAGAAAAAAATCTAACACAATCTAATCTAGAAACAACATTGATAATCTTATTTTAATTGCTTAATATATAAATTTTGCTGTGCAAGCTTTTGTTTGCATCGTTAATTTGGATCAGACTCTATGATCCATCATCAGGATGAGAAAAAATGAGAGAGCTGTAGAGGAAAAATCATAAAATGTGATCTAAAAAGTTGATGCAAACAAAAATTTACAAAGTAAAATTCAGAAACTAAACAAATAATTATAAAAGACTCTTAATCGTACTTTAAATAGAACCTTGTCCAATAATTTATTTTTGCACATAGTCTTTGATACCACCTTACATAAGATTACATAACATTTCCTTCTTTCAGTAATATGATTTAGCTCATCTTCATAGATGTAGTCCTATGGTGGAAAGTTGCCTGAACTAAATTTGCTATTCTGAATCTCATCTTTAAAACTAAAACACCATTAAAGTTGGATAATTGCAGTACATTGATAAAAGTTTGCAAATGTGAAAATGTATGTATAGATTTAAGACATTAGACCAAAAAGGATGCTATTCAAAACAGAGACCCATTTGTATCCCCATATGAAATTGGGAAAGACGACTTGTCAAGGCAAGATAAATTTATAAAATAGACACAACTACACACAGAAAAACTGAAATTCAATGAAGTAAAATAGGATTTGATAATGGAGATGGATGTCTTTTTCAATTCCGTAAGACTGATCTGTCTGTCAGACCAATAAAACAATTAATCATTAATACATTACTTTTATACTGACATAGAATGGGCCACCACTCTACAAAGATTTTAATGCTTACTATAAAATATTGGGAACCACCCAAAGGTCAAGGTTGTGGAAAATACCAAAAGTGGAGAAAACAACAATTTGAAGTCAAAGGAGGCCATTTTCGCCATCTTTGCTGCTGGTACAAACAAGGTTTGCCTTCATGACCCTTACTAGATAGAAAACCCCTTTGAAATATCCACCACAATTATCATTTTGATGAAGTTATCTAGGGAAATCTACTCATACAGGTGTCACCAATCTTCACCCAATCCTTATCTGCAACAATTTTGGGTTCCGATCAACATGGTTATGGTCCAACAAAACAAGTAGAGAATTGACCTTTCATTGAATCAAATGAGAAGTGTCTGGCCCCAATTCACAGTGGTATCTCTGCAAAACATCATGAACATAACAAAAATCTTTCTCATTGAGAGTGGTCTTAATGCTGTCATACACAACTATATAAGTATGCCCATGAAGAAGAAAATGCCAAGGAAACATTTCCCCAATATGAGCTTGGCCTCGCCACATGTCATACTTGTGAACAACAAGGAGGAGTTTAATAGTTGCGATAAAGTTTTTTTTAACCACCTTTCTTGATATTAATTGAAGCACACCAAACAATTGAAGCAGGTCTAGGGTATTTGAAAGAAATTGACTATATATTTGAAGGAAAATTAGATGCCTTGCCTGTGGAGAAAGAACTTCAGACCCAGTTACCCTTTTGATGCTCTTGTTGTATTGCGGGCAGTGAATGTTGAAGATTCGACCCAGGGCATCATCATAAATATCTTCTGTGAAAGGAAATTCATCTTCAACATGTGGAAAAATACCTTGTAATTGTGCGTCTTGTACTCTATTTGATGTATTCTACAACATGCAAACAAATATTTAGCTTTAAATCTATTTGATGTATTCTACAACATATATTGTGGCATGTGAACTATCATGATGACTTAAGCATCCAATTTATATACACTCAAGGTGCAAACATCAAGGAATGAGATGACACTTATTTTGTTAATAACAACACAATGGAACACTCTGGGTCATGAAATCTAATAATTATTGAAGTCCTTGCTCAACATGTGACCTTCTTCATTGGCAATCTTGAGTAGAGAAGAAAACCTTATGATATTGAAATAGTCCTTTGAAGAGTCTAGTTCCAATTTGTCACACCCCAAATTAGCTAGGCAATTCGCCAACCTATTTCCTTCCCGATATGTGTGGGACAACTGGGAATTAGTGAAAGAATCTAGGATTTACCATGCTTGGTGTAATATGTATCGAATATGCCAATTATAACATTTTTGTTCTTTGCATGTATTTATCATAATAAGTGAGTCTCCTTTGACATGTACATTTGAAAAACCTACGCTTTTTGCTAGGGTAAGTCCTTGCAGAAGAGCCATCGCTTTAGCCACATTATTAGCGCTTGGAGGAAGGGCAATGGTTTTTAATGCTTTTACTGAACCAAAGTGATCCATGATACATACACCGGCTCCTGTCTCACCCGGATTACCTCACAAAGCACAGTCGAAATTGATTTTCACAAATGTTGGATCTGGAGGATGCCATTTGATTAGACTTCTATTCACCTTCACCTTATATGGGAGTTGTTGGCTACCATTAAATGGAAGACAAAGTTTTTTCCATGTCTTGATGACAATGTCATCCCATGACGTGGATAAAGAGCTGCAATTTTAATATTTTTGAACATAAGCATTGGTTAGTTCTGAAACTGATTTCTCTATCCCCTCTTTCACCTTCTCAATAGGTGTAATTATTTTCCTAAAGATGCATTTATTACGCTCCCACCATATGGACCATAGGATTGTGATTGGAATTATCCTCCAGATGCATGTATAGAAGGAGATTTTATGTAGGACGGGCTAAGACTGAAACAAACCCCAAATTGTATTTGGTAAAAGAGATAATAATTAAAGCTTTTTCATCACAAAATACCAACATTGTTGTGCAAAAGGACATTGGACAAAAATATTATTCACAGATTCAAATTCACTATCACATAAGACACACTTAAAAGGTTGTGCAATTTATAATTTAGTCAATCTATCGCTTGTCAAGACTCTCTTCCTTAGCACTAGCCACGAAAAACTTCCTTCTTTTGGTAGGACTTTATTGTTCCAACAAAATGAGTACGCTCTATGAGATTTTGCTGATTCACCTTGTATTAAAGAGCCTTGTAACCTTGCTTGACTGAATATATTCCATTCTTTGCTGGGGCCCATATAACTTTGTCTTGTTTGTTAGACATAAACACTATCCTTTGAGATAAGATACACTTGAATGCATACCTCTGATTATAATCAACTGGGACTTGTGAACTGCCCTTCCAAGTGACTCTTCCTGAACTAATCTCACTGAAACAAATATAATCTACTAACCTATGATCCCATTCTTGAGGGAAAATTGGGATGACTGACTAGAAATCTTGATAATTTATTAGCGGGGGATGACCATTCCATGAATCATTCCATAAGTGAACATCCTCCCCATTATGAACCTGCCATGAAATGAAAGTGGTGACAACTTGTCTAGATGTCATCACAAAATTTCACATCACTGACCTCGAAGGAGGGATGTGAATTGTAAATATTCTACTAGCATTTTCAGAATCTAGGTATTTTGCTTGCATAATTTGACTCCATTTAGAAGAAGGATGTGCATACATCTTCCATACAAGCTTCCCTCCAAATGCTTTATTTCGTTTGGTTAAATCAAGAAGCCCTACACCACCTTCCATTTTCCCATTTTCCATGCTTTCTAATGAGACAAGTGAGATTTTTTTAGTATAAGATAAATTTCCTTTCTAGAGAAAGATTCTTATGAGTTTTTGTATTTGCTATATCATAGATTTAGGAGCCATGAGCACAACAATATAATAGTTTGGGATAGCAACAAGTACTGATTTGATGAGAAGTAACTTGCCTGAGAGAGAAAGCCATCTAACCTTCCATGCTGAAATGCTAGATTTGATTCTTTCAATGACTTTATATCAATATGACACCTTATTTGTACCCATGAAAAATGGAATTCCTAGATAAGTACAAGAGAGTTCAGCTTCTTGAAAGCCTAAAGTCTGAATGATCTTTCTTCTCATGTCTGCCTTTGAATTAAAGATATATATTTTAGACTTTTGATTATTAATCCTCTGTCCTGAGACTGTTGTATACATTTCCAACACTTTTTTGATCTGGTTTACTTCTACAAGATTAACTCTAAAATGTTTTTTTAATTTTACTAGGCATTTATTATGTAATTTTTTGATTAATTTTTAAGAATAATGATAATAATAATTTTATTTATATATGTACTTAATATTATAGTTTTATGTATTATTTTCTATTGTAATAATTGATCTATTCTATATATAGATTATCATATTATTTTAAATATGTACAGATGTAAAAACATTAATTAATAATTATATAATAAAGTCAAATTATGTTATAATTAATTATGATCTTGATAATATTTTAAAATATTTAATATACTATAAATTATATTATTATATTATATAAATTTTAAAATTATTTTAAAAATAATATAATATTATATTCTATAATAAATTTTGTTAAATATAAATATGTAGTTAGTACACCACAAATTTAATTACATATATTATAGTTATGTTTATTATATTATATTACACATGAAATCATATGGTGAGAGGTTTATCCATAGCTATAAACTATGAAGGAATATTTTGTGATATGAAAGGAATTCTTATTAATTTATTTGAGATTTTGATTGTATATTTTTTATTTTCAATTTTTAGTTCTCTTCCATTTCATTTTTAACATATAATAATATAAATTCTATATTTATAAAATAGTCTAATATTTAAGTAAATCTAATAAATAAATAAATAATAAATAATAAATAGCATATAATGGTTATAGTTTACATGATGATTAGTATCATGGTTAGAGTTAGGATTTTGATTAGGGTAGTTCATAGTTACGGTTAGGATTATGTTTTAGGGTTATAGTTAGGATCATGGTTAGGGTTAATTTTGACTTGTGTTTTGTATTGATAATAAGAGGATCAAAAAGTTTTTTACAAAAGAGAGTTTTAGAAAGTGTCAAAAGAGAGGCACAACCTCACATCGAAAAGTATAAAAAAAGATCAGACATCATCGATAAAGAGTATCAACATAACATAGAGAAGTACATAACAAGGATCTAGTGTAAAATATCATAGTAGGTGTCTGCCCAGGTAGTCCACCCCAGGGGGCCTTCCATCCACACTATTTTCTTCTTAGCCTGGATTTGAGCTAGCATGAAAATCTGGTCATCCGTGGCATTTTTGTTCTTCTTCAATTCCTCATGCAATTTCTTAACCATCTCATTGAAAACATCAAGATTCTCCATGTGCCTCCTCCATTCATAACCGTCTTTCATCTCAAAGACAAACATGGTGGAACGACCCGGCTTCAGGAACCTCTTAAACTTCTCCCTGCTAATCAACATGTGGATAGAAACCTGTGAAGAAATTTTAGAAAAGTGAGTTTACGAAAAAACTTAGTAAGAACTCTGGGATTGACAAGAAATTTTTCTTCATTCCTGCACTTCTAGATCTACCAGAGGATGTTAGAAGACAAAATATTCCAGAATAGGTTAGTATCTTTCTTTAAGCCATGAACATGCCCATTGATAATTTCAAAACTATTAAGATATTTAGGGTAAGTAATCCCAAACATAGCCCAAATTTATTTTGCAAAAGTACAATTGAGAAGGATATGCCTGGTGGAATTAGGAATCTTGCAGATGCTACAAAGTTCAGTAGCAGAGGAATCTTTCCTTATAGGGAGCCTGTCAAGAAGCGTTAGCCACTTAAAACAACTTATCTTAGGGTCAATGCCGTTTCTCCAAAGTCTGTCAAAGTAACTTTTCCAAGTATTAGATTCCATATCAGTATACCATATTCTATTGACATGTTTGATGATAGTATCATTCTGATTAAGAATTTTATAAATGTTCTTGGCTTTAATTTTATTCACAACAGTGCCATCATTAATTTTATTCACAACAGTGCCATCAGGCCATTTAATTTTCAAAAATATGTGGGAGTCAATATGACAGGTTTTTGGTAAGTCCCTGCAAGCTTTATCAACCATGTTATAAGTCTTCTTTTGACTTGTGTTTAGAATTAATTTAATTATTTATATCTTCCTACCAAAAAACGAACAATAATTAAAGTTTAAAATTAATCTAATTTATTATTTTGAAATTTATTGATATTTTAATTATTCTACTATAACTATATTAAATTTGTATTTTAATTTACATAATATTATTAATATTTCAATTTTAATAAAGATTAAAAAAGTACTTTTGAATTTGATATGTTTATCAACTTCATAGTTAATTATTTATTATTAGATATTTAAGTAAATTTACAAATAATAAACAACATATAATGGTTAGGGGTTACATGATTGTTAGTATCATGGTTAGAATTAGGGTTTTGATTAAGGTTAGAGTTCAGAGTTAGGGTTAGGATTATGTTTTAGGGTTTAGGGCTAGGATTATAGTTACGACCGTGTTTAGGGTTAAGGTTTACATCATCAATACTATTACCATTAGGGTTTACGATTATGATTATGGTTAGGATGAAGGTTTATATCATGGTTGTGATTATTCTTAGGGTTAGGGTTTTGATTAGAGTTAATATGCACGTAGATGAGAGAACACATTTAGGGATCTTGAAGTCTTTAACGTGCAATCTAAAACATTTATACAACTTGTAATTTCCATGAGTCCTCGCATCCATCATTGACTAAATAGTTTGCAAACTAACCTATCTTGTGCAAACATCATTGACTAAATAGTTTGCAAACTGACGTTATTAGTTGCATGTCTAAATTTTTTCCCTAATTCACCTTCAATATCTCTTCGGCATACCCATTACACCCTAAGATACGATTGCTAGTAAATACATGCATTGATAAAATAATGACCACAATAAAAGTATAACTAAATTGCCATCAATTTTTCACAGCATTATAGCTTTTCCTTAAAAATCATTTTCAAACACACGTTTTAAACACAATAGTATCTTCATATGATATGAAGAAAACAATCACAATAATTGAACACTACATAAATATTCGTAAAAATGTGACTTTTAAAGTGGGGACTTAATTAATTTGGGTGGAAGGGGACACCTATACATTTAGATTGACATTAAAATATGCATAATATCTCCTTTTGAAAGATTGAAACATGTGTTCCCTCAAAAACGTACATTAAAATGGAGCTTCACATGGGATTACACGTGAACAACTTTATATATAACCCTTTCCTTTTCATAACATTTACTTTACAATTAATAATTCCATGACATTCCCTTGTACTTCTTTTCTTTTTCTCTTTGGTAAAGTGGACAAGTACTTTTGCAAGTGTACTTCTATTCATGAAAACTATGGGTCTTCACTCATAAATACATATTTTTTTAATGTATGGGATGTATTATTTACTTAAATGTTGACTCTTGGTTTTTTTTACCGTTAGGAATGTTTCAATTTGTTAATAAATATTATTTTTCAATCTTTTATATTTGTAAATGTAAACATATAATTTTTTTTTAAAAAATATTTCTTATATTTGATTCTGTGTTAAATTTTGTTATAATATTTTGGGATATTTCATTATCAACGTATCAAACTTATAATCTTACGACTTCTAACACTCTCTCACATCAAATTTACAATCTTATGTATTTTGGCACTCTCTTAAATCGTAATGATAGATCACAAAGTACTATTATAAATGATGACAAAAAATTGACACAATCAAATATAGAAGCTACTCATTGAATTCAAATGAATAACATTAAAAATATTCAAAAATAAAAATTGTTTATCTTCAAGTTGTTTGAGATAAACAAATACTTTCAAAACAATTAAAATATTAAAGACTTAAATTTATGATGTACTAATATCGAATATAATACCTTCCTTTTCATTAATACGAAGATAAAAAATAATTTGGTTAGAACAAAGGTCATCATTAAGAATTAAAATTATTATTAACATTAATTCATAGTTTAATTATTCTAAATTATATTTCTTTTGTGACACGTCCTTGGTCTTAAAGTTGTTTGAGATTAAAAAATACTTTTAAAACAATTAAAATATTAAAGATTTAAATGTATGATGTACTAAATCTAATACAATACCTTACTTTTCATAAAATACAATGTTAACAAATAATTTGGTTAAAATATAAGTCATCAAATATATA
>JAGRRI010012496.1:0-11596 GCA_018584345.1 Thuja plicata
GAGAGAGAGAGAGAGAGAGAGAGAGAGAGAGAGAGAGAGAGAGAGAGAGAGAGAGAGAGATGTATTTTATTTTATGTTATGTTATCTAGTAGCCCTAAATTAAATGGATACATCACTTGGATTTTTATTCCATATGATAATGTGGTTTTAAGTAGTTGTGAAGGCGTGTCTTCCCCTTCTCTCGATACTAATGTTTATCCCACTTGTTTTCTAATTAATTCTTGATGTTACAAATGATTATTATTCTCCAACACTAAAAATATATAATGTTAGGCATGTTGAAAATGTTACCTTGCATCATGTTCTTTTGGATCTAATGTTTATGATAGGTCAATAATATTATTTGAGATATATAGATTGAATGTATTAATGTGAATATGAGTAATTGTCATAGTAAATCAAATGGGGTTTTTTTTGTGACATTTATATTTATCATAGCATTGATGAAATGTTTCAGATACACATTTAGTAAAACTTTAGTTGATGATTCTTTATTATGGTTTATGCTTCTTTCACTTCATTCATAACTCATTTACATACTTTCATAGAACAATTCACGTTTAGTTGTCATGACTTCTGTGGGTCCATACTAATAATTCAACATCAAAATCATCATGATATTCCATTACCATTTGATATGATTACAACAAATGATTGCATTGATTTTTTTGCTACTACTGAGTATGAGAACAGCACTCCATTGCAAGTAAAGCATCATAGAAAATGTACTAGGTTGCCAATTCTTCCACGTCATCTTCAAACAACTTTATAAGTGCACCTTTTCAAATGGACTTAATTCAAGCCCCATGAATTGGATCTAACAATCAGACATAATGAAACTATTCTTGTTTAGCAAGCTCTCAAAAGTATCTGTCATTATGAACCTTCTTTTAATTGTAGTTCTAAACACCTATATGAACTTCTATTCACAAATGTAAATCACATCGAAATACAAAGTTCAGATCTCAAAGCTCAAAGATCAATCTTGCAAATATAAAATCAACACAAGATAGTTACATGTCTCAATCTTGTCATCTAAAACTAAAATTCAAACTTTTAGACATGTATCAAGAATTATTGTCATGCATGATATTAAATTCATTGAGCATGATTGAATTTATTGAGCATGATTGAGAGGTGATCTTCCACAAGATTTTAATTACTACATATTGTATCACACTCCAACAACCCATAAAAATACTATCTATTTCATGGTCGCCTACCTTTTATCTTGGTTGGCTACCTTTCAAGCAGTATTTTATTCTGTGTAAAACTAAGGCTTACCAATCTTTCAATCACATCATGCACACACAAACAAAACAAAGGAATTTTAAGTGCCGCCCTTTTCATGAGAAAGACATTAGTCTGATGAGAGCCCACAGTGAAGACGATGGCAATTTCCTTACTGAATCAGGGCGTGTAATTGTTCATCATAACAATGCAATTACCATCCTATATATAAACAAACAATTGTGTGAACACTGTAATGAATAGCAATAGTTTTGTACTATGCCAACAAAAGCATTTATAAAGGTTGGTGGGCTGTGGAATGAGGTGAAAACTACGTAATACATTTTGTGGGTTATCTTTGTCCTCACATTCAGCGTGCCCATCTTTCAGTAGATGAAGACGACATGATTATGATATTTCACATCTATTGTTATCAGAAAAGTCTTTCTTTTCATATTTACACTCATAAAATATATTTGTGTGCATCGTACAATACGTTGATTATCATTGAAGGAAAACTGGTTCTTGAAACGTACGTAGGTGATGGTTGCTTGTGGGCCATATTCTTTATACACCTGATAATGAGGTATAAAATTACTCATTTGAATAGGAGATTTAACGCCACCAAAACTCCCCATTGTAAACTAAATGGCAGCGCACACAAACTTACAAATGATGAAAATGACAAAGCAGATGGCTGCATTGGTGACCATGAAACTCCATCTACAAAGGTCGAGGGTTCAATAGTATAGCAGGTTCTACCTTATTTGATATATTTCAGGTCTAGGAGCTAATCAATGTAGAGCCAAGAGATAGTGATGTTTATAATGTTCGAAAAGACCTAATCAAATGTAGAGTCAAGAGATAGTGATGTTTATAATGTTCGAAAGTAATTTATTCGTGTTTTTGTAATTAGATCGTTGTTAAATATTTCTAATAAAATTAATATCATTATTTTTAAAAGAGAGGTCACAAGTTCAAATCTACAAAAAGTAAGGTATGTAAATTTCTTTTGTAGTTCAATTATGTGTCTTCCTACTAGAATATGGAGTAATCCCACATTACTACAAGCTATATGTACACCCATATGTAAATTATCCACAACTTGATATCGTAGACTATAAAACAATAATTCTTTCATTCTTTTCTAACAATTCCTTCAATAATGTTGATATTATGGCATGACCTTATAGGGATTATTTGACTTCTTTAATGAAGATGTAATGTAGCCACAATCTAACACCATCCATATATTATTGTCACTAAAATAATTTATAAATATATAGTAGATATGGATTTTTTCAATTAGAATAAATAGAACAACAAAAACAACCTACAATTTAATAATCAACTATTCAAAATTATTAATATAGAAACAATGTGAATAATTGTTAGAAAACATATTGGGAAAAGTCTACAAGATAATTCATATTAAATAAGAGATTAGTGTTGGGAGGCTTTCTCATCTCTCTTTGATTGGTTGTATTACATCAATTTTTATAAAATAATTTTTGAAAAGGAAAAACTACAATATTTTGTATTTTACAAATTAAAATGTAAAAGTTTATATGATTAAGAATTCAAAAAATATTGTTCATAAATATGAATATTGTTCATAAATATTTGGCAAGTTCAAGTAATGAATTCTTTCTATGTAATTTTCTTATAATCGAAAGTATGTCCATCTAATATTGAATGGTATATTTATTTCATATAATCAATTTGACATGTCTAGGTAATGCGATCTATATTTCATAATATGGGCTTTACAAAAATATTGAAAACAAAATTACAATCATGAGGAATGTGAAGGATTACAAGGAATTTATCTAATATTTAACAACACGGATGTGATAATATTTATATGTGCTAGCAGTGTGCCATCGTCCCTCGCGAGATTCATGACATGGTCTAATTGCCTCCTGTGGTTTCTATAAATCTAGTAGTTGTATCAGACATTGACAGGTCGATCTTTTGGTCCAACGACAACCACACTTGTAACAAGTGGTATCAGATCTTGGTCACAAGTTCAAATATCCTCTGTGAGTGATGCAGGCCTGTGACGACTGACATTGGGACGGGGATTGTTGGCAGTGCTCCAACATCCCTTGCGAGATTCGTGACATGGTTTAACCACCTCCTGTGGATTCTATAAGTCTAGTGGTTGTATCGGGCATTGACATGTCATTCTTTTGGTGCAATGACAATCACACTTGTAGGTGAAAAAAGGTGTATCATTTGTAGGTGCATCACTAGTTAGAGAAGAAGCACAATAATCATAAAAATTGTCATAAGGATAATCATCATAAATAGGTAATTTGAAATCAACATAAATGACCAAATGCAAATCATCATATATGAGATAATGTCAATTAGATGACATATATAAGTAAAGGTAAATATAATTTTAGTTCCATCACTAGAATTATCAAGGAAAGATGGATCAAGAGATATGTATGAAAGAGAATTTATGGATGTAAGAGATAAATTATATCATGCCTATTAGTATGACACCACATTATCCAAGATCCTTAGTTGTATGAAGCATATTATAGGGATACACTAGTAGCTAAGTAGGTGTCATATGCTGGGAAATATATAATGAAGTATGGTATATAATAAGTGAGCTTTGTATACAAATAGGAGACAATATCCATGATAAATGTAAGTAGATTTTTGGAAAATATAAAGTATTGATGAAGAATTAGATATGAAAGTGAAACTAAAATGAGATGTTAAAGTGTGGGTAGGTGTGTAATTGATAACAAATGTAAATAGTCACCAAATCCTAAATAAGTACGTATCAGTAAAGCATCCTTACAATGATATTTTTCAGGAAAACTAGAAGCTCAAATGGGTAGATCAACAACTGCCATGGACAACATGGTTTCCTAGATAGAGGTTATTTAACAACAGTCTGAAGTTTAACATTTTGTAAGTTCAGTATGGTTCCTTTTGGGATACATGATACTTTGACTCCCTCCATATGAAAAGGTAAGATGCAAACTTTTGTAATTTTGTAATATGGTACTTGATATAGTTATAAACTCTTAATGATTTCCCTGTTTAATATATTATATTTAATAGATGAAAAAATACCTAAATCCCCCTTTTACCTCGATCTTGCATTAGCGCCCCTTCATCCTTTTTGGGTTGTGCTAATCATATTTATCTAAGGGTGGGTTTGTATTCTAATGCATAATATGATTTGGTGAGTTATCTACATCTTAGCATTGCTCACCATTTTTATTGTACAACATATGCGCGCGTGCGCGCACACACACACACACACGCGCACGCGCGCGCGCGCACACACGTATATATAAGATACGTTTATCACTCTTTATTTCAATTCATGTTTATGTAAGAGATGTAATTCTTTATCCCAATGGTAATTATGGTTGTTTTTCCACATCATATATAGGAGATGACTAGAAATTAGTCATCACAGGGATATAAGTAGCACAATATTTCTTAAGAGATATAATTTGGTTTTTAAGAGCTAAGTAAATATCTCTTGTGAATTAAAATTCTGACACATTGGTGGCATTAATAGTTGATTATCCTAAGGTGGAAAGTGAATCTAGTGGTGGATTGATGGTTTTGATAGAAAGAAGCAAAATTATACACATTTTCTAAATATTGTCTTATTGATTATGTAGAATGATTGGCAAAACAATTAATGGACCATGACTTAGGTTAAGTTAAATCATGATAAGAAATAACATTAGCAAGGCTACCCAAACCCATTCTAAGCACTGGAAAAACTTGCCACTTATTGATCTAATGTCAGGGAAATTCAAAGTAAGAGTAATAGGATCAACAGTGTTCCAATCTATCTGGAAGGGATGGGAGGAAGTAAGATCCAGTATATCTGGTTATGGTATTTTAGACCAGGAGAAAAATGTGTGTGGGGGGAGAGATATATCTGGTGGAACCTCTACAAAGGTGATAAACCCTTGGATCAGTTGCAAGGATTCTATACAAGGAAGTGGAACTCCTTGGGCATAAGCTACCTCTCAGATATCATTGAGGACATGAATCTAATATCTTGGGATGACCTTGTATCCAAATATGACATACCCCTCTCCCATTGGAGGACCTACACCACTCTAAGGGAGGCATGCTTAACTCTCAATCTCCCCAGAGACACCTCAATTGCATCATACAGACTTGATCTACTCAAGTGGTTTGATGGCACTCCTTTATGGAGCACTAAAGACAAAGAATTTTATAAGATACTTGCTGACAAAAATACCATTTATGAGCACCTAAATGCTAAGTGGAATCTTAACCTAGACCGTACTACATGGATTAAATATCTTGTGAAACTATGACACACCCCTACTGAACCTAAAGTGCTCTGTTTCATGTGGAATTTTCTTCTGCATAGGTTTACAATTAAGAAACCTTCTGGTGAACCAAATGCCTTCTCCTTCTGCACCGAACTTGAGCCTATCCGACATATATTCTTTGATTTTCATTTTTCTATAACCGTGTGGAGCCTATTTGGGCTGTAACTAAACAATAACTTTTATATACTAGATATCTTTTCTGGGAATCTGATGGGATTGGATAAAAGATACAATGTTTTCTAGTCAAATCTTTCCTTTCACTTTCTTTGACATAATTGGAAAATTAGGAATGATGATATTTTCAATAGTAGAAGCAGAATTCTTATTGAGTCTCTATAGAGACTCATATCATTTAATGTTGCCTCGCAGGTCACCATGTTTCTGCAGGTGAAAGAACACAAAGCGCTGAAAGTCATCAGAGAGGTAAGGAATTTTCTTGATAGAGAGAAGATTCCCTGTAAAATGTCTACCAAAGCTGGGGGTGACTTCGATTATGATATCACCATAGGGAAGATGTTGTAACAGATCAAGGACCATAAAAGCTAACAAAAAACTAGAAAGATAAAGGAACCATGACAACTCAAGGAAACACCTCATGAGAAGACACTATGGCTTATAAACAAGAAGAAGGGAACAATGATTTGACAGGTTTGAGCCAGGTACCTTAGGATAAGACATCACTTGGTACTCCCATTATGTAGGATCCTAGGATTGGATCACAATATCAGACACCCATCTCTGTGCACCCTCCACCACCCTGGGAGGCTTATATGTTAAATCCTTACAATGATATTTTTTAGGACAACTTGAAGCTCAAATGGGTAGATCATTAACTGCAATAGACAACATGGTTTCCAAGATAGAGGTTATTTAACAGTGGTATGAAGTTTAACATTATGTAAATAGTATGGTTCCTTTTTGGATACACGATACCTCGACTCCCTTCGTATGAAAAGGGAAGATGTAATCTTTTGTAATTTTGTAATCTAGTACTTGATACATTTGTAAACTCTCAATGATTTCCCTATTTAATATATTATATTTAATAAAAAAAATGAAAATGAAGATCATATTTGAAATTGAGATATGTAATTAGAAAATTATAGATCTAAAAACCCTAGAATAGAAACTAAGATATATAAGATCAATGATGTAGCAACATCTCAAGGTGTAAGATCAATCTTGCTTCAAACAATAATTTCATATTTATATATTTAGTTTGTAAGCTTTCATTTACATTTTGGTCATTATTCAATCAACATAGATGATATTGTATTTTACTATGCTAGCACATTTTACATTGATCCATCATTATCATATGTTATTTTTAGAATGTTGTAATCAATACAAAATTATATTAATTTTTTATCCATTCTTGAATTCATAATAAAATAATAGATAGTTTTATAGTTCAAGACTTGTGGCATTTTTCAAAGTATGTGGCACCAATGGAATAATTACAAGGTAAAATATATGTACGAGACATTAAGGTATGATTTTCATGAATATTCATAGATCAATCATTATAATATTCAATCTAACATATACATCCATGTATTTAGTCATCTACACTTTTTCATGGAACCATATTTTGTAATTGCTATATAAACATCAATAATAATCATTTGAAAGTATTCAATTTCAAATTTTGATGAGAAAGTCGATTATAAGAAAATTGTATAGTAATATATTATTTAATTATTCAATTTCATATTTCTTGTCAATAAGTTGACATCTAGTATGATGAGAGACCATTAAATATATTGTACTCACTCATCACTAGGGATTTCAACAAATTTTATGCTACATGTTACTCTTTTAATTGGATCTTTTCTATATACTTGGATATTATGTAATTTTGTTCCATGCTTAGATAATTATTCATTGGATCCTGCATTAATGACTACATCAAGTAGTATGATAGACTATGGTTTGGTATCCTAAAGGTTATATTAGTAAAAAATTACCAACTTGAATCATCCTACAAGAAACTTGAAAACAACAAAACTAAAAGGTAATCACAAGAACTTCTTGTATATAAATCTCTGACTTGATATTATTTACATTCTAGACCTTAGGGAGAAATGCATCCACAAAGGGTTCAAACCATTTCTAATATTAATAGAAGAATATGTAAATATTTTGAATGATGAAGCCAACAGAAACTAAATATGCAAGAAGGTAGATAAGGAGGATTATTCCCTCAAAATAGTAATAAGAGTGATGAATATGAAAGTGAAAGAGAAACTATGCAAGTTACTAAGAAATATATGAAAAACCTTATAAGAAGAAATATAGCAAGTGCAAATTTTGAGGGCTTATAATTTTGTTTTGACCTATAATTGATATTTCTAATTATTGTAATGATTTATATCTTGAAGAAATGATTGATTAGATAAATAATTTAAAAGAATATTTTAAGTATATGGGAACTGTAGATCTATTTACTATAACTAAATCTAAAGAATATATTTTTAGTAGAAATAAGTATAATTAGATGGAAAAATTACAGAAAAATACAAGATAAAAAATAGGATAGGAGAGTTATAAATATGAAGAAGTGTAATAGCCATTGATTATGAGTTGGAACTATTAGAAATGATGAATTTTGAGCCAAAAAGATAGGATAATGATTGGATATCCTAAATAATTTTACAATATTATCATTAGCACTAGACATGGTGAATAAATCAAAGAAAATAGTATGATATATTAACAAACTATTAGCAAGTATCCTAGGATAGATAAGATTGACAAGGTTAAGAAAAATAGAAAAAATATTCTAGTTTATGATAAAGGTAGAAGATAATTTGAATAGTTGATTTGAAAGAAGACAAAACTAGTAACGAGGAAGAGAAGAAGTGTCCTAGAGAGAAATATATCAATGTATAAATAGACCATATATAAAATTAACATAAAACGTGATAATATGTATAATGCAATGAAGGAGGAAGCAATAATTATTTCTTAAACAATGATAAAATAGATGGATATTAGAGAGGCAAAGGAAGATATTATAAGAGTTCTATATTTTTTTGAGCAACATCTTTCAAATATGGAGAAGAATAATAAAATAAATTTAAATGTTACTAAGGATATGGAAACATAAGAAAGGATCAGAATAAAACATAATAATTATATATAAATGATGAACTGGAGAATATATTTGTGACTTTTGTAATTTAAGTATTATGTCTAAGTATGATTCCAAAGAAAAAAAAAAAACATATGAAGAACTTGTTTAGGAAAATCTACAAGATAACACAAGATATAACCTAGGAAAACCCTCATAAGTAAAATACCCAATCCCCAAAGGCATCCATACTCCATGTATTATTTCAACCTTAAATCAACACAAATAACTTACAAATTTACAATGAATACTCTTAAAATGTCAAGTCCTCCAATGCATTTTACATGTGTCCAAGCATGTATCGACACATTCCATACCATGCTTCACATATGAAAACTTTAAAAATACTCAATAGTAACAGCCCACTCAACCACTCAAACTAAACCACTCAAACTAAACCACTAATATATGTTTGTTTTACAGAAAAAAGCTCACACAAAATAATATAGTGAAAAAGTAAACCCATGTACCAAAAAACCATGTGAATGAATTATCACTGACTCCTCATTTAATATTAGGTAATAAGTTTTCACATTATTAATTTTTTTCCCTAATATTAAATAAGTATAATATTATATCCTAGTGTAACGCCCACATAAATATTATCCAAATATTATGATACAACACATAAAGAGGCCCCAAGAATGTTCATGTATAGTTATGCACATCAATTGAGGTTACCCTATGTGAAACACACATAATAATAAATCAATAAATTATAAACCTCATGCAAGTTATACAACACTTTAACTAAATATTCTCCCACTTTTTTCATACATTGCATAAGGTTCAATTAATGAAATACATAATCATATCCATAAATGTAACCATGTGAATCTCCATCATGCTCTTGTTATCCTTCAAGATACTTGCAATAAAATCAAGTGACCACTATCTCAAGAAATAACTCTCATCCTCCAAAATCTCACATATGTAAGAAAAGAAATAAGCTAAGGTAAAGATGTGTGAATCTGTGAACACAAGCATAAAACCCAATGTGATAAAAAAAACTTCAAGTTACTGTCCTAAGGGAAAAATTCCACATGATAAGAAATGACATCCAAAACACATGTTGATACATCCAACCATCCATTCCTCCAATGTGTGAAGCAAACAAATAAAATCATTCCAACTTAATTTCAACTAATGAACTACAATCAAGCTCCATATATCAAAACTTCTCAATCAATAACATATATATTTAGGAATTACCATTGTATGGGTAATATCAAATCTAAAAATGAATCTCAAAAGCATATCAACTCTCCCAATTAATGCTCATATGAAGGCGTGATAACAAAATAAAAATAAGAAGTACCAAGAATAATCAAAATGATCCACACATGGAACCAAATTAGTTGCATATTCTCTCACAACATGTCACCATCCCCCCAAATCATTCAATCAAAAATTTCAGAAAATAGACCACGCAATAAAGGGAAAATATATAAAACACGACCTTCCCTTCCACCAACACCTCAAAGAAGCAATGCTTTGTCTAATATTATCTCTTTCATAACACCCAAAATGAAAAGCCATAACACCACCCAAACCCATTCAATCTCTTAGATAAAAAAAACATATATATCATGTGATTCTAACATGGATGCAACACTTTCATAACCAAGAAGATCAAAATCACAATAACCATTCCCAATGAAGAAAAATAATCCCAATAAATCATCTCCTAATATCATCAGAAGGATATCATACTATATCAAACCACATGAAAATGGAGATAATTAATTCCAAATATCTCTCAAATGAGTCCTTTAAAACCAACAATCTCCATAGCTTAAGATATATATATATATATATATACATATATACATATATATATACATATATATATATATACATATATATATATACATACATACATACATATATATAGATATATATATATATACATATATATATATACATATATATATATATACATATATATATATATATATATACATACATATATATACATATTGATGCAGCAACTTCCGGAGGTCATAACTTTTTACTCGGATGTGGGTATTTTTCTCAAATTTTATAGGCAGATGCGTGAGGAAGAGTTAATGGAAATTCTAACTTATCCAGCTCTATTGGTGGCCATTTCAACATCTTTTCGGGAGCCTGAAGTCTCATCTCGACCTCCAAAATTAGCTTTTTCTATTTCTTTCCAGTTTTTTGAGTTTTGCTTTTGTAATAAATCTGAAATCATGTTTCTGATTTCATGGATTAGTTGTCAATTCATCTTGCCTTAGTTGAGAGATTTTCTTGGGAAAAATTGAGATTCTTAGGATGAGTTTTAAAAGTTAACAAACATAGAAAAATCTATTTTTCTCAAAAATCTGCCAAATATGGTAATTTTTAGAATTGTAATAAGTAGGAGTTTTTTTTCATTGTAGAAGCGAAGTAGATTGGACACAGTTAATGAGAATTTGAAGTTCTGTTATTCTGACATTGTGTTATTTTCTCTGAATTGTTGTTTCTGAGATTTTGGGCTACATCATGTATTTGGATATATATGTATATATAAATGAATATATGAATATATATATGTATGTATGTATATATATATAATATATATATAGGTATATATATATATATATCTATATATATGTATGTATGTATGTATGTATGTACTGTAGACACCTAAAATTTACCAGGTGTATCCTTAAGCATTCAAAATTGTAAATCTCAGCAAAATGCCTCAAATCAAATCTCAATGCATTAAATGGATCAAATCAAATGGACATTTATCAAATCAAGAGGACAAAAATCAAATCAAATTAAAAGATCAAATAATCATGAAATCAAATAATGAAATTCAAGCCTAAAGGGATTAATCAAATTATGCAATTGATTTTTCAATTGTATAGTT
>JAGRRI010012516.1:0-10069 GCA_018584345.1 Thuja plicata
CCCCCCCCCCCCCACTCTTAGTTATCCTTTGGGACTATTCTAACAGCTGTCAGTACTGTTGTCTACACATTGAACAAAGTACAATTGAAGAAGTACACAAAGAAGACACCCTATGAGCTATGGTATGGTTACACACCCATTGTAAGTTACTTTAGAATTTTTGGTAGTGAATGTTATATTTTGAAAGATGATAGAAATGGAAATCTTGACTCAAAAAGTGAAGAAGGTATCTTTCTAGGGTATTCCACCAAAAGCAAGGCTTATAAATGTCTTAACAAGTCCTCTAACAAGATCTTTGAAAGTGAAAATGTAGCAATAGATGAATATGCAGAGAAGAATGATAAGGAAAGTAGAAAAGAGACAGAAGACTACAATAGGTTTTTTTACACTGAATAACCTAGCACTCTACCTGAGAAACATTCTATCACTCCCAAGCAACAGAACATTGCACACGAGCATCAAGGTGCATTACCGAAAATTAGAAAAATACTCAAAATGATGTTCCAAGTGATGTAGATCAGAATGAAGGTCAAGATAATGATCAGAATGATGAACATGGAGCTGAACCAAAAATTTCCAAGTATGTCAGAAGACACCATCCACAGAATCAGATCATGGGAGACAAGAAGACTGGAATGAGAACAAGAAGTAAGTCATTGAGCACTAGATGTTTAATTTGTGATTTTGAGCCAAAATTTGTTAATATTGCACTAGAAAATGAAGAATGGGTCAGTGTTATGAATGAAGAAATAGAAAATATTGAGAAGAACAAAACATGAACACTAGTACCAAGACCAAATGACAAGAATGTCATCGGTACCAAATGGATATTGAGAAACAAGCTGAATGAGAATGGAGAAGTCACAAGAAACAAAGAAAGGTTAGTATGCAAGGGATATGCACAAGAAGAAGTTATTGATTATGGAGAAACCATTGCACCCATTTCTAGAATACGAGTAAGAATACTACTTTCTTATGTTGCATTCAAAGGGTTTAAGGTATACCAGATGGATGTCAAATCTGCATTCCTAAATGGAATACTGGAAGAAGAGGTATACATTGAACAACCAGAAGGGTTTGTTGATCTAGACAAGAGAAACATGGTATGTAGACTACATAAATCCTTGTATGGATTAAAACAAGCACAGAGAGCCTGGTATGAAAGACTTCACTCCTATCTCATAAGAATTGGATTTGTAAGAACAAGTGAAAATAGCAATCTGTATTTAAAAGAAGATAATGATTATAATATTTTGATTGCTGAAATATTTTTTGATGATATCATATTTGGAGAAAATGATATGCTATGTAAATCATTTTCTAATGAAATAAGCAAAGAGTTTGAAATGTCTATGTTTGGGGAGATCAAATTCTTTCTTGGTCTACAGATTCTTCAACAAGATGCAGGCATATATATCACTCAATCCAAATACATCAACGAAGTGTTGAAGATATTCAAGATGGAAGATTCCAAGTCAGTTGAAACACCTATGGAAACCAGATGTAAGCTGACAAAATAAGACAAATCAAATGAGGTAAATCAAACCTTGTGTAGATCAATGATTGGAAAACTAATGTATGTTGTTCATACCAGACCATATATTGCACATGCAGTTGGAATAGTTGCAAGATTCTCTGCTAATCCCAAAGAATCACATATGATTACTATCAAGAGAATTCTAAGAATTGTTGGATGATATTAGTTTTGGTTACGGATCATGTTGTTGATATTCATGTTTTGTCACTGATGTCAACATATATTTCTATGAAGAAGATAGACTGACTACTTAACTGGAACAAGTGTATGGACACTATACGGATGATTCAAAAGGAACAAAGTTGGATTTATGCAAAAGGATGTGTCTTGACCTTACTCCTAAGGTCACTTGACTTTATGTTACATTTTGTGGATGTCACTGTTCATTTGGTGAAGACTGGTTCTCTGGACTACAACTGTGATTCTGGACAGAGAAGGTCTTTGTGTTTCGGGTATATTTTTCTAATGGAGATATTTTAGAACTTGCAAGCTTACTAATGGATAGCTGACATATGTTAGAATAATGGGTTGTGTTCAATTGTTGATTGAAGATTGATGATGTTAGCTATGACATGTACTCTAGAGAAGACCTATTTCATGGCTGACTTTAGACATGTAGCGTGTTGAATTAATTGTGAGCATGAATTATGGATCTGGAAGTATATGTAATGAATTTTAAATGTTGTATACTTGTCTTAGATACCATGTGTATCTTAGAAAGGGGATATATAATTATTTGTATTATGGAAAGCCTTAATTGGATGACCTAATTAATTATGTATTAGGAAAGCTTAAATTGGCTGACCTAATAAGCTATTATGTAAAGGTATATATGGAAGATATATTCTTGTGGAGAAGTGTGATAGAGAAAAAGAAGAAAAGGAATGTGTGAAAGATGTGAAGCTTGTTGACTACTGGATGCAAGTATAGTTGATACTTCATTGGAACTAATCAAGCAAAGATAGTTGCTGGCAGACAGTTCTCTGATTATGTATTTGCTTTACACACTTGTGCGGATTGTAAATCCTTGGGGGTGGCTTTAACCTTCTTTGGGTAGTGTGACTTGGCAGTGGGCCTACTATTTCCTTTGACTCCTAACAGGGTTTTTCTCCTAATAGGGACTGTGTATTGTAATGTTGTAACAAGCTCCTAACAGGGCTAATATCTTTTAACAGGGATACAATACTCTTAGTACATTATTTGTGGGTGTTAATTCCCACCGGGGTTTTACCTTTGACAGGGTTTCGTCGACAAAAAATATTGTGTTTTGGTGTTGTCTATTACTGTGTTATTATTTACATTTGCAGATTTGGTTTATAAAGTATAAAATTTAAAATTCTATATCACAACTAATTCACCCCCCCCCCCCTCTCGCAGTTTTCTTATGGACTGTTATTCCTAACAATTGGTATCAGAGCTACTGGTCCTCGAAGAGAAATTTTAACAGCTTGAGGTGATCCTGAAGATGACTTACTACAGGAAGGATAGTCTGAAGTTTGATCCTAAAAACTTTGACAGTTGGTAGAACAAGATGAGAACACATCTGATGTGTGTAGGACTTAACTACTAGATGATCACAAAGAAGAAAGAAAAGTTAGCGACTGGGGATGAATTACAGAAGGCTACTAAAGATGAAAAGAATCTATTTTCATGTAATATGGTTGCAAGGGAATCCTCAATAAGTGCTCTATCAGAAGGAGAATTCACTGAAGTATAGGACTTGGATTCTACACACGAAATCTGGACAAGACTAGAAGCACTATATGTTGGAGATAGATTCACAAAGAAAGCAAAGTTACAGAACTGGAAGACAAAGATGGAATCATTAAAGATGAGAGAAGATGAGAACTTTGAGCATATGTACAAAGAATTACTGAGGTAGTGACTAGTATTAGGAACTCTGGAGGAACTTACAGTGAAGAAGAAGTAATTGCAAAGATACTGAGATCTTTGACATCTGCATACAGAACCAAGGTTCAAGCTATAGAGGAGATCATACCTTTAACACCGAACTTCACAAAAGAGATGTTGATTGGAAAATTGACTACATTTAAGGCCGCAAAATTGGGAGACACTTTACCTAAAGTAGAGTCATCATTCAAGGCAACCGTGCACAGGAACAAGAAGACCTTATCTGGAAATGCAAGCACAAGCAGTAATGATCTGAAAGAAGAACTTGGAGCCTATGTTGATGAATGGGAATAGATACAGGAAGAATAAAGAAAGATGAAATTGTTGCACTGATTTCTAGAAGAGAAAAGAGAGGTAAGGGTAAGTTTGAGGGAAAATTACCTTTGAAATGTTTTTCATGTAATAAGATTGGTCATTTTGCATCTACATGTCCTACAAGAATTCCTAAGCACAAACCTAAGTTTTTCAAGTCTAAGTTCTCAAAGGATAAGGAATATTATTATGCTAGTGAAGGAATATCTCATGATGAGGATGGTAACTTTGATGAAATTGGATCCATTGCTATTAAGGATGATGAACCTATGCATGAAGAAAAAGTATTAGTATCTCAAGTTGAAAATAAATCTGAATGGGTCATAGATAGTGGTTGTTCACATCATATGACTGGAGATAAAAATAAGTTTGTGAGTTTGAAGAAACATGATGGTGGTGTTGTCAGATTTGGTGACAATACTCCTAAACTTATTATTGGAGTTGGATCTATTTCTTTGGATGGAAAGACTAACACTGACAGTGTATTACTTGTTGATGGACTTAAGCACAATTTCTTGAGTTTTGGACAGCTAGTGGACAAGGGTTATCAACTGAACTTCATAAATGGAAAGTGTACTATCAAGAGAAAAATAGGAGACTTGATAGAATCTGGTACTAAATCCAGAGGTAATGTATTTAAACTAAACACATCTGAATCTTCTTGTTTTATTGCAAGGGTTGATGACAGCTGGTTATGGCACAGAAGATTTTGTCATGTTAATTTTGACAACATTGTGAAGGCAAATATGACAAAAGAAGTAAGAGATCTACCTAAAATTGTTAAGCCATCTAACACTATGTGTAGAGAATGTGTTATGGGGAAATAGACTAGAAGCACCTTCAAGAAAAAAGCCTATTAAGCAAAAGGGAAGTTGGATCTGGTGCATACAGATCAGTGTGGTCCTACAAGAACAAGATCATACTATGGTGAAAGGTATTTTATACTTTTTGTTGATGACTTTTATAGAATGATGTGGGTTACATATTTGAGAGAGAAATCTGAGGCATTTGACAAATTCAAAATATTCAAAGAAAAAGTTGAGAATGAATCTGGTTTAAAGATGAAATGTTTGAGATCAAACAAAGGAGGATAATTCACATCATAACTATTTAATACATATTGTGAAGAAAATGGAATACATAGACAGAATTTAGCTCTTAGAACTCCACACCAGAATGGGATAGCAGAGCGAAGAAATAGAACTATATTAGATTCTGCTAGGACTATGTTGCTGGAAGGAAATGTATCATATGTTCATTGGAGTGAAGCAGTTGGCACTGTTGTGTACACATTAAATAGAATACATATCAGAGAAGGTACAAATAAAACTCCTTATGAATTATGTTTTGATCATACACCAACTGTGAAATATTTTAAAATACTTGGTAGTAAATGTTATATCAAAAGAGACAATGAGATAGGAAAGTTTGATGCTAGAAGTGATGAAGGAATATTTCTTGGTTATTCCACTAAGAGTAAAGCATATAAATGTTTCAATCTGAGACTGAGGAAACTAATTGAGAGCACCAATGTGAGGATAGATGAGAAATCTCAAATTCAGGAAATAATGTATGATTGTGGTCATATTACAGAATCAAGAGAAGTTGTTGCTGAACCTGAAGGACCCTTGATGATCGAGAATGAGATTGAAGAAGAAGAAGAATAGGCAGAAGCTACTGAGACATTGAAGACTCCAAGGTATGTCAAGAAAAACCACCCTGAAGATCAAATTATTGGTGATGCAAGCAAAGGCATGATGATTAGATCTAAAGTTAGAGATGAGATCTGTTTGATTTCTAAAGGTGAACCCAAGACTACTGATGAAGCATGTAAAGATGAATCTTGGACTAAATCCATGGAAGAAAACTAGAATAGATAAAAAAGAACATTACTTGGGATTATTTTGATTATAGGCAATTTTTGATGCTATAGTATGATAATTTGACCAATGTAATAGGGAGGGTACTTTATTTTTTGATTGTAAAAATTGTATTTGAGCAAGGATTCTGGGTTTTCTTGTTGGTTCTTTCCCGGAGGAGCACTTGAACCAGCGATTATTATTAATATATATATATAGTGGCTTGTCCACTTTTTCTTTAAAAAAAAAACAATACTTTGGATTTGGTTCCAAGACCTAAGAACAAGAATGTGATTGGCACTAAGTGGGTTTTTAGAAACAAAATGAATGAGGAAGGCATAGTAGTAAGAAAAAAGGCTAGACTGGTATGTAAAGGATACTCACAACAAGAAGGCATAGACTACGAAGAAACATTTGCACCTGTTGCTAGACTAGAAGTTGTGAGACTATTCCTTGCTTATGATGCACATAAAGACTTCAAAGTGTATCAGATGGATGTGAAATCAGAATTATTGAATGGTGATCTAGAAGAAGAAGTGTACATTGAGCAACCTGATGGTTTTCCTTTGACAGATGATGAAAACATGGTTTGCAGACTGAAGAATGCATTGTATGGACTGAAACAAGCACCAAGGGCATGGTATGCAAGACTGGATAAACATCTACTTCATCCTGATTTCAGAAAAGGTAATGCAGACAGTAATTTGTATTTAAGAGCTGATGAAGATTGAATCTTAATTATAGAAGTTTTTGTTGATGATATCATTTTTGGAGGAAATGATAAAATGAGTAAGAAGTTTGCTAAAGAAATGGAGAATGAGTTTGAGATGTCAATGATTGGTGAGATGAAATTTTTTCTTGGTTTGTAAATTAATCAGAGTAAAAATGGCATATTTATATCTTAGACCAAGTACCTTAAGGAAATGTTGAAGAAATTCAGAATGGAAGATTATAAAAATGTTGGTACACCCATGGTAACAAGGAGAAAACTAACTAAAAGTGATGAGACTCAAAGTGTTGGGAAGACTAAGTACAGGTCAATGATTGGAGGTCTATAATATTTGACACACACTAGACCAGATATTACCAATGTAGTTGGAATTGTTGCTAGATATCAGGCAGATCCTAAAGAGACACACCTTGCTGCTGTGAAAATAATTTTCAAATATCTGAAAGGAATAGAAGAGTATGGATTATGGTATAAAAAATCTGATGATTTTACATTACAGGCATTGACTGATGCTGATTGGGTAGATATGTAGATGACAGGAAGAGCACAAGTAGTAGAGCATTTTGCCTTGGAAAAAGGTTGGTTTCCTGGTTGAGAAAGAAGCAGAATTGTATTGCTCAATCTACTATTGAGTCAGAGTATGTTGTTGCTGCAATAAACTGTACACAAGTTGTTTGGATGATACAAATGTTGAAGGACATCAGAATAATTTTCAAAGAACCAGTGGCTATCCATTGTGATAACACCAACATAGTGAATATGTCAAAGAATCTTGTAATGCATTCAAAGACTAAACACATTTCCATCAAGTATCATTTCTTAAAGGAGAAGGTAGCAAACAAAGAGATCAAACTGGAGTATATTAGCACAAAGGAACAGATAGCAGATATATTTACCAAACCTTTGCCAAAAGATGCTTTTGAATATCTCAGAGGCATGCTTTGGGTGATGGCCCCTCCCAGTGAAAACTAAATGATGCAGATGTGCATCAGTCCAATGGATCTCAAAGCCATATCTTTCTCTAGACTTGATGTATGGATCTACTCCTTAGGGGGAGTGATCGCAGAAAATACTGGAGTACATTTAGGTGATCTTTTTACCTAGCTAATTGGACATGAAGATTTGAAAAAACTATATCTTACAAGAGACTATAGGTGAACTGTGGCACTCTTTTCCATTGCTGCCAAAGGGGGAAGGAATCTATGAGAAAATCCCTACTATTTTGGGAGATTTATGTTGAGGATATTGAGAAGATTGTATTGAGAGAGAGTACTTTTGGGTTGACGCATATGGATTTTCCCATATGTTTCCATCAATGCCAAAGGGGGAGATTGTTGGATGATATCAGTTTTGGTTACTGATCATGTTGTTGATATTCATGTTTTGCCACTGATGTCAACATATATTTCTATGAAGAAGACAGACTGACTACTTAACTGGAATGAGTGTATGGACACTGTATAGATGATTCAAAAGGATCAAAGTTGGATTTATGTAGAATGATGTGTCCTGACCTTACTCCTAAGGTTTCTTGACTTTATGTTTCATTTTGTGGATGTTACAGTTCATTTGGTGAAGACTAGTTCTCTAGACTACGACTGTGATTCTAGACAGAGCAAGTCTCTGTGTTTCAGGTATATCTTTCTGATGGAGATATTTCAAAACTTGCAAGCTTACTAATGGATAGCTGAGATATGTTAGAATAATGGGTTGTGTTTTATTGTTGATTGAATACTGATGACGTCAGTTATGATGTGTACTCTGGAGAAGACCTATTTCCTAGCGGACTTCATACATGTAGCATGTTGAATTAATTGTGATCATGAATTGTGGATCTGGAAGTATATGTAATGAATTTTAAATGTTGTATACTTGTCTTAGATACTGTGTGTATCTTAGCAAGGGGATATGTAATTATTTTTATGATGGAAAGCCTTAATTGGCCAGCCTAATTAATTATGTATTGGGAAAGCTTAAATTGGCCGACCTAATAAGCTATTGTGTAAGGGTATATATGGAAGATATATTCTTGTGGAGAAGTGTGATAGAGAAAAGGAAGAAAAGGAATGTGTGAAATTTGCAAAGCTTTTTGACTACTGGATGCAAGCAGAGTTGGTACTTCATTGGAACTAATCAAGCAAAGACAATTGTTGGAAGACAGTTCTATGATTATGTATTTTCTTTACACACTTGTGTGGATTGTAAATCCTTGAGGGTGGCTTTAACTTGCTTTGGGCAGTGTGCCTTGGTAGTGAGCCTACTATTTCCTTTGACTCCTAACAGGGTCTATCTCCTAACAGGGACTGTGTACTATAATGTTGTAACAAGCTCCTAACAAGGCTAATATCTTTTAACAGAGATACTATACTCTCAGTACATTATTTATGGGTGTTAATTCCCACCAGGGTTTTACCTTTAAGAGGGTTTCCTTGACAACAAATATTGTGTTTTGGTGTTGTCTATTATTGTGTTATTATTTATATTTACAGATGTAGTTTATAAAGTATAAAATTTAAAATTCTATATCACAATTGATTCACCCCCCCCCCCTCTCAGTTGTCTTGTGGATTGTTATTCCTAATAGATGTAAACTGACAAAATAAGACAAATCAAATTAGGTAAATCAGACCTTGTATAGATCAATGATTGGCAAAATAATGTATGTTGTTCATACCGGACCATATATTGCACATGCAGTTGGAATAGTTGCAAGATTCTCTGCCAATCCCAAAGAATCACATATGACTACTATCAAGAGAATTCTGAGATATCTAAAGAATACCAAGGACTATAGCTTATGGTATAACAAAAAGGGTAAATTTGAGCTTCAAGTCTATACAGATGTTGATTGGGATGGAAAACTAGATGATAGGAAGAACACAACTGGAGGATCATTCTTCATATGTGATAGGCTTGTCACATGGATAAGCAAGAAGCAAGGATGCATCTCACAGTCTACTGCAGAAGCACAATATGTGGCTGCTGCTACAAACTACTCAAATATTGGATGGATCAAACAATTACTAGAAGGTATGAATATGAAGATCCTTGTGTGATAGCTAAATGTGGGCCTCTGATTTAGCAGTACACTTCAACATGGGCATTGCTCTTCAATCACATACAAAAATGAATATAGATTAATTCATCCTGCATGTGTGAATGAATCGACCTGTTTCCTTCTAGAAGGCAGGAGTATGAGCTTTCTCTCAGATCATTGCAAACTCGGTGACTACACACTAACCTAAATGAAGGATTTAAAACTATATGATGAAAGTAAAATGTTGATTAATCTAAATGATTATACAATTTGTTGTTCATCCAAGCTACTTAAGATTCAGTTTTAGAAGCACTAAATGAAATGTGAGATATTCATTTTAACAACAACAAATCAAAGTGTGCTCTAAATTAGATTGATTTGCTTGAATTGAAAGTAATAAACAACAATACTAAACAAATGAATGCTAAAATGCTAAAAGATAAGATGAAAATGCAGTATAATAACATTAAGCAAAAATTAGGATCCTTTGTGAAGGAAAAGAGTTCTTCTTTTATAGAAATCTCTCTCAAATTGATGATCGAGATCGAACAAAAACAGTGGCTCAGATTCGATTGAAGAAGCACAATCCATGTGCAAGTGATTCGATTGGTCGAGAGAGTCAGTTGACTGAACTGACTGATCAGTTATTTTGGAAACTTCCAAAATCAGTTCACAGTTAACTG
>JAGRRI010012524.1:0-11878 GCA_018584345.1 Thuja plicata
TATATATATATATATATATATATATATATATATCCTCACACATATAACAAATTAATTCATCAAATTCATTATCAACCCTAAATCTCACTGAAACAACCCTAAGGCAGTTTTAATCTTTCCTTGAAAGAACCCTAAAACTATTTCAAAATCTTCCTAACAGATGTATAAATTGAACATTCCTTGAGCATTCAGTTTAAATAAAATTCAGAACAACATAATAAAGACAAAATACTCATCATATGTTTCAGAAACTATTGATGGATTTCATTTGTATTCATAATCAAAATTTCTATTACATTCAACGGTAATTTCAAAACCCTACTCAAAAATATATTGGTATTAAACCAGAGTTTGTACATTTAAACTTGTACTTCCAAATGAAAAATGGCTATCTTCTTCCTAGTAGTCTTGGAATCCTTTTATAACTAAGGATGCAACAAGCTAAGGAATACATGGGAAAGATTTACAAAATCTTTTACAACAACTTTTGCAACTGACATAAAAACAAAAGTTATAACAGAAAAATGGGTGGCAAAAGTTGGCGAAGTCTAAACAAGGTTTGTTGTTGTAGTTTAACAGTATCCTTCTTATCCTTTCAGTTTCGCTTCCTACCTATTCACCTCTTTGGCAGTGGGCCAATCAAAGGTCTTTTCTTGCTCCATCTTAGCAACAACTTCTTTCCACCTGGCATCAATGGTGTTTCTAGCCTCAGAAACAAATTTGGCCATATCTCTTTCAACCTTGAAGAGGTTGTCAATCAGTTCATTGAAATATTTGGCCTCATTATCTTTCTCCAGGCACTGCTTCATCTCTTCATCTTTAAATATCCCATCAAACTCAGCTATCCAATTCTATTGTGGCTTCAAAGTACTAGCTTCATCATAGATTTTTGGGATTAATGGGGGGCACTGGTCACCAAATAACTGTAATTTATTCTAATTAATTCAGCCTTTCCATTGAAGAAGCCATATGTATTATTCACCTCATTGATCATGTCAATGGTCTCTATAATTTTATCAGGAAAGTCATCACTATATAGAATGGTTGTCTTTAGCTTATTTATCAGCCTGTCTCTTCCTGACCAGGCCTTGAATGTGGGCTCTAAGAATGTCATAGCTTCAGCAGCTCTCCTTGATGCTTCTTGTAGTGAGCCATACAGTGTGTGTATTATGTCAATCTTCTGCTTCAAAACATCAATTTGATGTTGAAGTATGGGCAATATGATAGACATGATATTTATGCTTTGTCCTTGTGACAATTCCTTGGACTGGCCTTCTACCATAGCCGAATCTTCTTTTGCCTTTGTGGCAGCATTTGTTTCAATTCTTGATATTTATTGAAGGGCTGGAGTTTTCTCTCTCTTACTCTCCACTAATTCCTACTTCAATTTTCCAATTTGTTCCTCTAGGGTGTGATTGTGAATCACAGTTTCCTCATACTTCTTTGCCAATGCCATCATCTAGCCAAAAGTTGTTTCATACCTTTTAGACAAGTCATCAACTTTTGCCAGGTTCATGAAGGATACTTGGGTCATCAACTGAGCTATCTTAGTGTCAGTGGTGTTTTGCAGATTCCAAATCATCTTGTCTGCTCTCTTTTCCTCTCTTATGGTCATGACTAGAGGCTTTTGTGTAGCAGGGGACAATGACCAAATAGCTAGAGTCTTGGATTTAGGATCAAACCCTGATCCTTTCAACACCTCATCAATTTCAAACTTTATTTTCATTAAGGGGTCTTCTTGCCTCCTGATTTGGTCAATGATAAAAGTGGATTGTAAGTCCCAATCTGGCATTAACAACACCCCACTATTCTGCACCAATAGTCTTGCTTGATCCACAGTAATCAGCTCACTCTCAGGATCATAATCCTAGAGTGTTTTCACAATTTCTTCATTTTTATCTTCCTGACCTTCTCCTACAATCAGGTTTTGCCTTAAATCCTTCTGCTTCATTTTGATTAAGAAGATCTTGAATTCTTTAGATTTTATGAATTCATCATCCTTCATGAATTCACTTGCCATTGTTACTCTCTCATCAACTTCTTTGAACAATACTATTTGATTATCCCCCTGTCCTTTAGCTTGGGGTTCCTTTTGCATTTGCCTTTTTAGCTTCCTAAAATATTTTCCATGTTCTGTTATAATAGCCTTGGTCATTTTCTTCCTGTCCTATCCCCTCTTGTGCTTTTTTTTTTGTTTTTTCTTGGGTGGCTCTCTGGTAGAGGTAGCTTCTTCACCCACATATTCTTCTTCTTGGTGAAGTTCTTCCTATTGTTCTTGATGTTCATGTTGTTGTTCTTGGTCATGTAGTGCAATAGGAATTGGGGATCCTTGAGATTGTGCATCTTTGGAACTGAATTGTGGTACTTGTGCCATTAATGTATCATAAGACTTGAGCATCTCCTCCATTCTCTATAGATATGAGAGTTCAGGGAAAAAACCAGAAAAAGTCTTATCTAATTTTTTCCAGTCAGCTTCTGCCCTGAGAAGATTATTCCACTTCCTTCTTCTTTCCTAGACTTCATGCCTATCCAGTTTATTTCTCACAATGTCTTCATCATCTAGTGGCTCATGATCTCTGATTTTTTGCCAAGGGGTCATAGAGTTCAGAGCTATTTTTACAAACTGTTCTGGATCACAGAACCTAGCAAGTGCTGGAGACATTCTATATTGATTTAGGAAATTTTTGATTAGATCAAAAAATCTCTTCCCAATAGAGAAATCAAAACCAACCCATAACCTAGGGACAAAAGTACCCTTTTTATGCCATTCTAAAAACTCTTTGTCAACCCAAGTAATCTACCAAAAAAACTCTAAGAAAGCAACCCTAAGATGTACAAACTTAGGGAGAATGTGAGGTGGTTGTGTACAACCATACACTCTTATGACAGTAATATGATCAAAGAAGAAAAAATCACCCCAGTTGTGATTAATTGGCCAATTTGGAACAAATTTTCAAGGTCTTAAGACTCTTCTGACCTCATTTGGAAATCTTTGCCTATCAGTTCCTAGTAAGTCAAAAATTGGATCCACAATCCAATTACAAAAGAATACAAAAGATGAATTCACTGATGAACTATCCCATACCTGTGTCCACATTTGGATTGGTGCAATTACACCATATTCTGAAACAAACAATTCAAGATCTTTGTCAATGCACTCCCTATTAAAATATAGAATCATACACATTAAATGAGAATAATGCTTAAAAGTTGGTGCAGGGGCATCTGACTATATTTCTACCACTATAGCATGTATAGCTTCAACTATTTATCCCACATAATCATAATCGGTGTTGACCTCTAGGTGCTGGATATTCATGGCCATCATGAGCACATCCTGGGGTACTATTGAATCTCCATCAAAACCTAATACTCTAGTTAGGCCATATACTATGCATTTTATATAGTGGTGAAAGACGGATAAGTCAAAAGGTGGTTTGAGGTTATCTGGGACTTTCACTAAATTCCTATCCACCCTGGGCATATATCTGGGCATATCAAAATTTTTGATTAATTTCTCCCTTTTCTTGTAATCTGCCTAAATTTTTTCCAACTCAAGCTCTGTGGATAATGCACCAGTGATCCCAAAGACCTCTACTACTGATCACCTATCTATGGATACTAAGGTCTCTTTGTTTTTCTTTCTGATTACCCTATCTATTTGAAATAATTCTTAGCAAGTTCTGTGATTAACCCTATATCCACATATATATTAGGCATAATCAACTTTTCCATATTTAACTCCCAAAGATTGCAAATAGGCACTGGTTTTATCCTATTTTTCCAAAGATAATTGAACAGAGTATTACCAGAGAAGTTTGGAGTGACCCGGTTTCTGCATTGACACCATCTATCTTTCCATTCATCCCAATTAGCACTGTTTGCATTTGATGTCCCAGGCAGAAAATCATAAAATTCCTTTATGTATTTCTTTGCTGCAACCTTCTTCTTTTCAGACCCCTATGAGGCAGCACTAGTAGTACTTGACTCACCTTTCCTTTTCAAATTTCACTCTCAGAAAAATAAGCTTTGTTGATTTCACTGCAAAAATCTTCAAAGCGCAAATGAGAGTTGTAAAGAATCAAGATCAATCATTCATCTTTATAGCCGTCAAATCGGCATCTTGTCCACTTGAATGCCAAATTATCACACTTGCAGTGTCATGTAATCATCTCTCTGTAACTAATGCTGCCATTAATTTACACTATTTGATCCCTACTAGAAAAGAGTACTCACTTTTCTCTTTTTTGCCTTCGTAATCCTGAAATGAGCCACCTGTCAACTTGTCACTAACCTATTGTACCTTTCTTATATTCAAAATTGTCCTTTTGAGTGAGAGACAAGACCTTTCCTTTTAAGCAGTCACACACTCACGATCTAGTTTTGTTTTGGTTCATATGCTCTCCAACTAGGCGATGACCTAACTGGCAACTTTATCATTTGGTAGTTGCACACTCGCTACCTTTTTATGCTTTGTACTTATACCTGAGCGAGTGAGTGGCATCACTTTTCCTTTCATCAATCGTGGACTCACCGTTCAAAACTTTACTTTCTTTAAAACCTTGTGAGTGAGTGATATGACCTTTATTGCTCAATCACTTCTCAGTCGCACATTCACTGACCTCTAACTTATCATGCTTTGAACTTGAGCGAGTGAGCGGTCTTCAAGACAATCATATATTATTTTATATTCACGCAGTCGCTATGGCTTTCTGATTTGTTTTATACCTCTGCAGGTGAGTGATGACCATCTTCATTATGCACTTTTACTTGGTCGCTCACTCGCGCTGCAAAATATTTTAGTTCATAAGCATTAGCGAGTGAGCGATGACCTTTTTCTATCATAGTCGCATACTTGCTATTGATATTTATTTATGAATGAATCCTTCGTGACTGAGCGAGTGCCTTCACCAAATCTTCACAATGTATTAATCACTCATTTGCTAATCACTTTTAACTGATATTCCTTCATGAGCGACTGAGCGACAACTTTCAATTTTCTTCATCGCGCACTCGCAAGCTTAAACTCTTAACCAACACATTATCTGTGAGTGAGCGGTGGCCAACATGTTTTTATCAATCGCACACCCGCTAGTAGCTTTTCACTTGACTTTATTCATGGGCGGGTGGGCAATAGCCTTTTCTTTCTTTCATCGCGTACTCTTGAGCTGATCATTTGAAATGCTGAATCATTGGCGAGTGAGAAAGAACAAAACTAATCACTTAGTCACGCACTCACACACTTTTAAGAACACTGAATACTTCCTGTGTGACTAAGTGATAAAGACCATCTGATGAATAAAACATACTGTATCGCGTACTCGCACTGCAAAAAACACAATAGTTAAGACTTGTGCGAGTGAGAAAGAACAAAAAATTTAACTTCCTCATGCAGTCACGGGTTCAAATGATATACATAATAACTTATCCTGAGTGAGCTGCTAGACTTCTCTTACATCACTCGCTTAGTCGCGGATCAAAGAGTTAAAGACCTAAGACCACCGTAGTTGTGCGATACATAAAGACTTAACTCATTGCTGACTCGCTGAACCTTTTATCATAGAACTTGATCCCTCACGAGTGAGCGACATAAAAAATACTTCCAACTCGCTCAGTCACACACTAATAACCCAACTTCAAAATTACATCATGACTGCGCGATTAACACAAATTAACAACCAAGTCACTCACTTGCACACCTAACTTGACTTAAAAAGATATGACCATGACTGCATGATTCATTCCAAAATAACTCATTTCTCACTCACTCGCTTATGAATAAACTTTAAAAGATCAGCGCGGGTGTGCGACTAAATCTTAGAACAATGAAATTTGAAGACTTAATCACAAAATTGACTTTTTGACACGAAGAGACATGAAATTTCAACCAGAACACGCGGGAAAAAGGCCAAAGCTTTGAAATTTGAAAATTTTAATATGTAGTGTGTTGGTCCTCTCAAATTTGGCACAAATTTGGAGTGACCATGTTAAAATTTTTTAGATAAGCTAGGTGAGTTACCTTGAAAATTTTTGTGAGAAGGCTCAGTTAGAATGCTTGAAAAAGATGCCCTGGGGATTTTCATCAGATATTACTTGGGAAGAGGCTTCAGTACCTTTCATTTTTCATATGAAGTGGGTTCCAACTCCTAAATTCCAAATTTGACATGTTTAGGGAGTAGTCATTTTGAGGTGGTCACCTAAATCTGCATTTTGCTAAGTGTCATTTTGTTGTCCGAGGCCTAATTTGCTTCTGAATATCTTGCACCCTGTTGAGTTTCATAAGTCACTGCTTTGGGAATGTGTTACATGCATATCAGAGAGCTTATGTTTTTGATCTCAGGTCATTATCAATCCATTTGATAAGTTTCCATATTCCGTAAAGTTGGTTCCTTAGAACTGTTCGCATCTCGGTTTTGCTCAAAAATCTGAATAGCCCAGTTTAACAGGTTATAACTTTTGACCAGTTGATTCAATTGAGAAAATTCCTTTTGTACTATGTTCCAATGGTCACACACTTCATATTTTCCAATTTCCAGATCATGATTGATCCATTTGAGCAATTCGCCAGTCTGTTTATGTTGGCATTTTGTTAAATTTCCAAAAGTTGTTGAATGTAGATTTTTGAATACCCTACTTTGAAGGCCTGCATCTTTGTTCAAATTGATAGGTTTGACATCATGGTGTATTCTCAAGTATTGTAATCATGACAATGAACCAATATTTCCAGTTTACAGATCCCCATGAAATCAAATGACAAGTTTTTTAGAACCATTGTGTTAGTGAATAATTCTGATTTCCTGAGTATTCAAGTGCAGAATTACTAAGTTGCCCACTTTGGGGTCTTTAAAATGTATACCCGGTTGAAAATTTTGGATAATTTAGTTGTCCCTCATATTGTAAACATAAGAGTGCACCTATTTGAAGATTTACATATTCCTGCCAATCCATTTATCCACTTTTCCAGAGCCTTTCCATTTCCAATTTATTAAATTTTCACTGAAAATGCAGAATTCTGAATTAAGTGACCTACTTTGTACTTTCCCTGTTTGCACCTGGTTCGAGTTCAAGTGTAATTGGAGGATGTTCTGCATTGCAGACCTATAAATGAACTCCTTTGAATATTTCCAGATTTTGATCAATCTAGTTGATCACTTTTCTAAGTTGAATCCAAATCACTTTCCTACATTTTTGTCTGGTTTAAATTCAAAAAAGTGTTAAGATGCTAATATTTGCAGATTGGTATCAGTTGAATAGTTTTTTTTCAGAGGAAGACAACTAAGGTTTTGCGTTTGACACATGAAATTGAATCTATGTTCAGAGGTCAAGATTCTGAAGGTTCATTTTAGTGACCTTATGAATTCAATTTCAGAGGCAATTTATTCAGTTTGCACTGCAAAACAAAGTCAAGTTTACAGAATGATCATTTTATGAGAGTGATAAATTTTTGTCTGAATGTTGATTTCAAAAACTGATCATGGCATCATTCTCATGGCATGTGAGTGTACTATCTGACCTGATGGTGAACCTTCAGAATAAGATTTAGTAATTTTGCAATGGCGTATCCAGATGAAGTTTATGTTGTTTTAGCATTTTGCATTTGCACTACTCTCTAATGACTAAATTTGATCAGTTGCATATTGCATCTAGAGTAAGATTTTGAAAATCCCTTTTGTATGCATATTCATTTTCGATGAATGAATCACTTTGCCAAGTGAAGGCTCCTCAGGAGTTAATCTAGTATCTTTCTTATTGGCATTTCTGGCAAGGTTTGCGTGAATTTGATTACTTCAAGTCACATATTGAATAAAGTAGCTCATTTTGATCGATAATATCTTGCAACCTTGAGGTTTTTATGAAAATTCCTTTGGCGTATGTACTCACATGTTGGAAGTGAGCAGCATTTTCAAATTGCATGTTTCTATGAGGCTCTTTGATCAGTTTTTAGGGCCATTTTCAGAAGTCATTTGCTGATTGTGAAATTAGTTTGCAAGGATATAAAAGTCGGTTTTAAGTGGTCGCACTCTCAAAGTTATATTATCTAAATTCTATACTTGATCAAATTTGTTTGGTCCAGGATGATAGTGGTTTTCAGGAAGTTGAAATCTTTGAACAAGCGTTTAATGGACTTGGCGTTTATTTGCAAAATATGAAAGCCTGGACAAGCGACATAACAGTATACAAATGTGGAAACATAAACAAGGAATTTTGAGTGGATTTTAAAAGTTTGAAACAAGGTGCTATATGACTGTTGAAAGGAGGCCAATGATGAAACATTAAAGATTTTGAAACTCTTTAAACCAAATGTTATGAAGAACTAGATGCCCACGCAGCATGTTGCAAAGGAAAGAGGGCATTCAAAACATCTAAAAACAATACAAATAGCAAAATATTTTGCAATTAATGATGGCTACACATGAAAGCTAAGATGCTAGCATTACTTTCCCCTCATTCAATGATCTCATTTGAAGAGTAACAGTCCCTTTTACCATGCTCCCATTGTTTTTTCCATTTCTTCATGTTTATCGCCAAATAAATCAGAATGAGTTGCAGACCGTCATTAATAAATCTGGGTTATTTTGAGTGTTGTATGTCACTTAAAAAATCTTAAAATTAACTGAAAAATGCCCCCAAGTCATACGGAACCTTGTTGGAAACATTTTAGAGGTGTAAACATAAGTATTTATCTTGCACATGACCCATAAAATAGCCCCAAACTATTTTGACGGGAATCCCAAATATAGTTTATGCTGGAAATTAAAAAGGGAGTTGCCAGCATGTTTTAAAAACAAAACATTACAACAAAGGCATTGGAGGTTTTTAATAAATATTTGAGGTTTTTAATAAACATTTTCATTGCAAATTGGTAAAGGAGAAGCTACCAGCTCTATGGAGAAGAGCATGAACCCAGCGCAAGAGAAAGTATTATTTTGGGGGAAAATAAAATAAGTTTTAAAAACATTACAAATGCATAACAGTATGGAGTATTGCACTGGACAATGGAGGGCATTAAGAATGAGAAATTCAAAGTTCACACAGTGAAGGAATGGAAACATTCGAAACAATTTCAATTCGCATTGAATATCAAATGGAAGCCAACATACAAGATAAGGAACCTCACGCAGCTATTTGGGGGAAATACTTTGAGGTTAAAATATTCTTTGGATGCAAAAGCCCATGCAGCAGTATTAAAGGAGGAGTTTGAAAGTTTTAAAAAATAGTAAATTTCAAATGTATTTGCACAGAGAGCCAGCGCATGCTGCGCTAAGTTACGAAGGTTTTTAAAGTTTTAAAAAATATTCTTTAGCATTTTCAAATACAAATGAGTAAGAGAGTCTGTGTAGAGGAAATTAAATACTAATGAAGGCCACTGTGGACCGTAGGTGGATTTCTTCTTTTAAATGGGGCATTTCATATCAAATGCAATGCATTAACAAATACAAAGCTGTTTCACGCCAAAAACCATGGAGGTGAGTTTTTTTTAATTTTTAAAGTTCGAATTTGCAATTGTTAATCCATGGAAGACATGGATGGTCTCCATTTGCAAGAAAATGACGCCATTAGTGAGCAGTTCTGCTGGCAAGCTTCAAAAAACTTGAAATTGTGAAAATGGGGTTATCCCATATTGCCTGTGCGGGGCCATTTTTAGTCTTTATATACTAAAAGGCTCATATAGTGAAATAAGAAGAAGAGCCCAGAGGCTCTTGGTAGGCCCTTTAGGGCTGGAGGTTATGACGCATGGTGGGACCCCACATTTTAAACAAAATTTTGAAAATCTTTAAAAACTTTCAAAACTAATTATCCCACATTCATGCCACGGCAGAATTTTGAAATATTTATAAGCCAAAACAAGAACATACTAATTTGAAGAAAGAGCTAGAGGCTCTCCACGCGTGCACCTAGTCAACTGATGCCTCAGTTTCTATGCCCAAAAAATGAAGGAAAGTAAAATTTGCACCAAGTGACACGTGGCATCCAGTCGCGTGGTCGCTAGAAGATAGCCGCCAAGGGAGAAAACCGCTGAGATTTGGCGACTGACCGCTAGCGATTAGTTGCAAGGTCGCCAGATGGAGGAGATAACCGCCAGTCGCGTGGTCATGAGACATAAAATGTTAAGGTGAGAAGTTCTGGAGACTTGGAGACTGCGATTAGTGGCGTGGTCGCCAGATGAAAAAGTTAGCTACTAGATGCTAGTCGTCAGGTCGCTGAAGGTTTGTGGTTGAGTTAAAATGATTCAGAGACAATGAGACTAAGGGCAGTCGCGTGGTCACCAGTTGAAAATGTTAAGTGGAAATTCATTATGAGACTATGAGACTAATGCTAGTCTCCATATCTCCAACTCAGACCATGGTTAGCGAAAAGTTCAGGAGACTTGGAGACAAAGGGGAAAAAGTGACCCAAGGTTAAAGCATAGTTAAAGACTAGTTATGAGTAGTAAATCAGAGCATGCCACATGTCAAATTCTGGTGAGTTATGGGCAGTAGTGCAGAAAATTGAGGATTTCAAAGACATAAAAAATGTGCATAGGATAATTTTTAAAAGAATTCTATAGTCTTTTATTGCAAGGATTTAAATGTCTATTCCCGGAGGATTTGTGCTTGAAGAAAGGAAAATCAGATTTTTTGAAGGCGATCAGATTTGCAGAGGATAAGATCAAACTTTTGAAAAGGCAGAAAGAATTAGATTTATTTTGAAAGGGCAAGAAGATAAGATCAAATTTAAGATTTGCACAGAATAAGACAAAATACAAGTGTATTTTATTACAAAAATCAGATTTATTGAAGCATTTCGGTAGGGTTTATAGTCAAATTTTAAAATCAGATTTTCTCAGAAAATATTCAGATTTAGAAATTTTATCAGTAGAAAAATAAAAGAGATTTGTACAAAATAAATTCAGATTTTGAATTGACAAGTGGAGTCAGGCATTAATGAAATCAATCAGATGTTGAAGACTTTGAAGACAAGAAAGATCAAATTTTGGAGATAACAGATGCAAGAAATAAAAAGTAAATGAGTTCAGATATTTTTGAAGAGTGAGAGAAGATCAGATTTTCAGAAGGGGGATAGGTGTATGACAAGCATGAATTTTAGGGTTTATCTCTCTTCTTTATATTCTCCTCTTCTTTCTGTTATGAAGGTTCCTCTCCTCTGCTCTATTTTCAGGTTTTTCCCTACAAAATTTCAGAACAGGTCCCAATGATGTTGAATATATTACTGCGATGTAAATTATCTGGTTTCAGTCTTTTAAGGTTCTTGTCTGGATATGTTAAGACAGAATTTGTTAATGAAATATAGTGTATTTGCTCCTATTTCATATTTTCTTGTCTCTTTATACTGTGTTTGTGCTCTAGTATGGTTTGTATGTAAGGCATTCAAAACATACCTGCTATAAGATAGTGTGTCTAATTGCCTATGAGTTCCTTTCAAGGAGAGGACTAAGTTTCATAAGCAATTTCAAAGATAAAAACATTTTGTAAAGATTTGATGCAGTGGTATGGATATGAGAGGATAGTTTGTAAGGCATTCTATCTCAACTACATGTAGTTTGTAAGGCACTCTATAGTATCTTCATTGGTTTATCTCTGTTGTTTCATGTTTTAATTGACTCTTCGCCCAAGGATAGGCACTGGTTAGGGTTTACTACTCAATTTTTATTCAATCATCAAGCATAAAAAAAATATTCAAGTATATCTTTGTTACTAAGTGCATATGTATTGAAAAAGGATTGTGTTAAAGTAATACATTTTATATTGTTGATTCCTTATAGAGTGAATCAAAAGGTTAGCCTTCCTTGAGTTTAAACTCAGAAAAAGAAGAAGGATAAACATCCTTATGCCACTGTTATTTGTTATTACAGTCATAATATTCCCTGTCAAGCTCT
>JAGRRI010012528.1:0-11413 GCA_018584345.1 Thuja plicata
AACTTCCAATCTTCAAAGATGACTTAAATGCAGATTCAATCTTAGTTAGCAGGTAAAATATTATCAAAATCATTAATCTCAAATGCAACCATCTTACCAATAGTGGCATTAAGTGAAACATTCATCTAAGGAATGGATCTCAACTCTTGTATAGTAGATATTCAAATAACATAACTTAGTATCAGGGTTCTTAACATTTCTCTTGTAACATCTTCCTCTTTTATGGCTCCACCAGCTCCTCTAATAGAATTAAAAATCTCCTTAAGTCTAGTGATGTATTCTATTATGTGTTCTCCATCTTTCATTCTCATTGAATCAAATCTACTAAACCATTTTCTATAAATGTTTGTATAAATCCTCAATATGAATAGCGAAAATAACCTTTTGGATTCCACTCCTCGAGAATATACCCAAAAATGGCCCATTTTTCAATTTTTTTGGTAGTTGTTTAGCTCGCCCTCTTTCCTAATATTACCCTACTTGCTACGGGAACAAATATGAGAAGGCTTATATTTCATGCTTGTTTTCCAAATATTTATTCTAAATTATTGACATTTTCTTATGAATTATTCTCTTCATGCCATTGAAATATCTAGGCTCTTTAGTACATAGAAGTTCATATCAAATGCTCTATTTTTTGTATTTAATATTTAATGCATAGCTAATTTTCTTAGCTAATGGACTCAATAAAGTTGGGGGAAAATATAGTGTCACAAATTACACCCTCTACTAATATTACACTTACACATTATGCACAATGTATGTATGATAAATTTATGTTTGAAAATTTATGGTTACAATGTAATGGATAAAAGATGAAATGTTAGCAGCCTATGGTTTGAATATAGAGAGAAATTCATCATATAAGATTATTTTGTGCAAATGTTTTTGCATCATGTTAACTTCCTAATAATGTCTAAAGTTGAAATGAGCATATTACACACCTTTTTTGATGCATTTCCTAGCACCTAAACATGCTTATAAAGGCTAGTTCAGATTATTCCAAGGAATAAAAATAAAAAACCTCTTGTATTTGATCATGCTATCAATCTTGGATCAAATGTTCTCAATGTTAGTAATAACTGAGAGGGGGGGGTGAATCAGTGGCCTCAAAAAAATTCTAATAATCAACCCAAAAACTTAGTACCACAATATTAAGCCTCTAGTTATCTTCATTCCTATAATTTCAATTGCTCCAAATACTATTACAAAAATACTACTGCTCAAAATGCTTTGTTAAACCTTCTATTGTATGTTTACTAAATAACAATTTGTTAATTTACCAAATAGCAGTCTGTTAATTTATCTAGAGTATACTGATCAATCTAGTTAAGCTATGTGTAATGAAAAACACTAAAGTAATGACTCATAAACACATTAACACATGGATTTTTAACGTGGAAACCTTGTTAAGGGAAAAACCACTTGGGACCGGTAACCCAAAATTTTCACTCTTCTAAAGTGAGCTCGATGAAGAGCCAACCCTATTAAAGGTTACAAACACACTATTAGGTGTGACCTTGTTAGATGATTAAAAAGTTTATTCTGTCACTTGATATCGGGCATCTTTATGCTACCTTCCTTGATCAAACACTCACCTGGCCTGTCAATAGGTATCTGGCATCTCATGCTATCTTCATGATCAAAATTTTTTACACTCCTTGGGATGTATCTCAATATAGAAAGGATCTTTAAATCCTGCTCAGTTAAGACACTTTCTGAATCAATGGTTAAACTGAAACAGTATGATATGTTCACATATACAACTTATACTTGCAGATTTTCAGATCTATTGTAATCTCATAAAAATAATCTGATCAATATATCCCTTTTTATACCTTTGCTCCACTTTGATTCTTCTCGGTGATGTTGTGCTTTGTTTCTCAGTGTCCGTGAAAACTTTAGCTCTTTCCTTGGTTTGATTGATTAGGACTGTATGAAGTTTCTCTTCATCAGTTTCTCCTTATCATTCATTCACCCTCTCCAATTCGTAATGAATTAAGTTGTCTCTTTATAGACATGATATCACCATTGTTAAGTTATTGATTTTCTTAATCTTGGTGTGATCCACAATTCTCGCCAATTAGATTAAAAGCAAAACTCTTGTTTTATCTTGCAAAGATCTTCATGACAACTGGACAAAATAACTTTAAATTCTTTACTTATCTTTGGCTTTATCTTGTCGATGAAACCAAAGATAACTACCAGTTAAGTCCAAATTTAGCTCTACCAACTAGATATTTTGTCATTTCTAAGCTCAAGTTAATTTCGGTGTTTTAACTCTTTGATAGCTTCGGTCAACACTCTAGTTCTCCTTGGGCTTCTCCATTAGTTTACACTATGTTTATGGCCGTTGGTTATGCTTGTGATTCTTCTTGTCAGTGTTCTTTCTCGAGCATCACTGTGACTTGAATTTTGGTGACCTCTATCAGTCAGTTTCCACCAACCGTCGGTGTTTGAAGTCACATTGTGAATGCTTATCTTTTATGCATTACTAAAAGCATAATATTTTTCTCTTTGATTCTTTGAAGTCTTTAACACTTTGATTATAACCGATTAGATTATATCAATTTGACATCAATGACAATACAATCGATTAATTGATTTCATGTCTTGCATTATCCTTCTGCATTTTGGTGATCAACTTAACATCCTCAAACATTCAATCAATTACATTTCATCAATCTCTCCCTTTGGCATTGATGGAAACATAGTACATTATCATACTATACTATTACTAATACAGTAAGAAATATAACAGTTTCATCAAGCTTTCCTAATGTAACTATTACAAATGTCTCACTTTCGGTAAGCTCACAAGTAGCTTAGATTTGTTTCAATCTTCAATCCCTTCATTGGATAGATGTATCATCTAATATCTATGTTCTGATATGTTCTCTACCTTGAATTTTCCTCTTCTTGATAATCTCTTTTTCCTTTGACAGCAATCTTTCTCTTTGTCTGAACTCTCTCTCCCTTTGTTACTTCTCTCCCTTAGTTGGATATTTCATATGTAATCAATTTCTCTCCCTTTAGAATATTGATTAATTCTTCCTTCTAATTCTCAGGAACTTTACTTCATGGATAATGATATTCTCCTTTCTAATCAATGAGATAACCTCTCCCTTTATCATATCTCTCACTTTATGATAATGGAATATCTCTCCCTGATGATAATGAGATAACCTCTCCCTTTGACAACAATGCCAAACAAAAACACTTGTCATCATTTTTATCATCTTCCATTATTTACATAATATATTCCTTGAATTTCTCTATCCATCAGCAGTACAATGTCTCTGGTTTTCTATGCATATTTGTACCTTTCTATGTACAGATGTATTTTTTGTTGTCCATCTCAGTATTTGCATCAACATGAATGATCTTTAGATTTGGTATAGGCTGATGCAACCTTCTAGTCAAATTACTGACCGATAGACAAGGGTTGTACCCCTAGTCTATGTGTCAGGTACTCAAATGTATCCTTTGGTAATGGCTTGGTGAATATGTTAGCTAATTGTCCCAGTGTCACTTCCTTTTCTTGCACTTTTTCTCTTAGATAGTGACACTTTATAGAAATATGCTTTGTCTTAGCATGCATGACTGGATTCTTAGAAATTTTAATTGCACTGGTGTTATCACAATAGATAATTACTAGTTCAAAAATCTTTATATTCATATCTTCCAACAATTGTTTGATCCATGTAATATTGGAGCAATTTGCAGCAGTAGCCACATACTCTACTTCTGTAGTAGACTGAGAGATGCACCTTTTCTTCTTGCTTATCCATCTGGCAAGGTTGTCACCCATGAAGAATGCTCCTTTAGTTGTTCTCTTTCAGTTATCAATGTTTCCAGCCCAATCAACATCTGTATAGACTTGTAGCTCAAATTTTCCTTCTCTTTTGTACCATAAGCTATAGTCCTCGGTGTTTTTCAAATATCTCATAATCCTCTTGGCAACAGTCATATGTGATTCTTTAGGATTAGTAGAGAATCTTGCAACTATTCCAACTGCATGTGCTATATCTTGTCTAGTATGAACAACATACATCAGTTTTCCAATCATTGATCTATATAAGGTTTGATTTGCCTCATTAGATTTGTCTTGTTTTTTTAGCTTACATCTGGTAGCTATAGGTGTTCCAACTAGTTTGGAATCTTTGATCTTGAATATCTTCAGAACTTCCTTGATGTATTTGGACTGAGTGATATATATGTCTGCATCTTGTTGAAGAATTTGTAGACCAAGAAAGAATTTGATTTCCCCAAACACAGACATTTCAAATTCCTTGTTCATTTCATTAGCAAAGGATTTGCATAGAAATTTATTTCCAAAAAAATGATATCATCAACAAAAATTTCAGCAATCAGAATATTACCATCGGTATCTTGTTTTAAGTAGAGTTGCTATTTTCACTTGTTCTAACAAATTTTATGCTAATGAGATATGAGTAAAGTCTTTCATACCAGGCTCTAGGTGCTTGTTTCAATCTATAAAAGGCTTTATGTAGTCTACATACCATGTTTCTCTTGTCTGGATCAACAAACCCTTCTGGTTGTTCAATGTATACCTCTTCTTCGAGTATTCCATTTAGGAATGCAGATTTGACATCCATATGGTAGACCTTGAATCCTTTAAATATAGCATAAGCAAGTAAGATTCTAACTCCTTATAGTCTAGCAATGGGTGCAAAGGTTTCTCCATATTCAACACCTTTTTCTTGTGCATATCCCTTGCATACTAACCTTGCTTTGTTTCTACTAACTTCTCCATCCTCATTCAGCTTGTTTCCAAATATCCATTTGGTATCGATGACATTCTTGTCATCTGGTCTTGGTACTAGTTTCCATGTACTATTCTTCTCAATCTGTTCTATTTCTTCATTCATAGCACTGACCCATTCTTCATTCTCAAGTGCAGTATTAACAGATTTAGGCTCAAAATCAAAAAGTAAACATCTGGTGTTTAGTGACTTACTTTGTTTTCTCCTTCTAGCCTTCTTGTCTCCTATGATTTGATTATGTGGATGATGCCTTCTGACATATTTGGAAAGTTTTGGTTCATCTATGTGTTCATCATTCTGAACATCTTCTTGACCTTCATTCTCATCTCTATTGTTCAGAACATCATCTTGAGGAATTTCATAATTTTTGGTAATTGCAGCCTAATGCTCGAGTGCAATGATCTATTGCTTGGGAGAAATACACTGTTGCTCAGGTAAAGTGTCAGGTTCTATATAAATAAACCTGTTGTAGTCCTCTAGTTTCTTTTTTCTTTCCTTATCATTCTTTTTTTCAAATTAATCTATTTTTACATTTACACTTTCAATGATTTTGTTAGATGACTTGTTAAGACATTATAAGCCTTGCTTCTGGTTGAGTACCCTAGAAAGATACCTTCATCACTTTTGGAGTCAAGTTTTCCATTTCTATCATTCTTTAAAATATATCATTGACTGCCAAAGATTTTGAAGTAACTTACATTGGGTGTATGACTATACCAAAGCTCATAGGGTGTCTTCTTTGTGTCCTTCTTCAATTGTACTCTATTTAGTGTGTAGACAACAGTACTGACAGCTTCCCTCTAGAAATTTTGAGTGATGCTTTTCTCAATCATCATTGTTCTTGCACAGTCAACAATTGATCTATTTCTCCTTTCAACAATTCCATTTTGCTGTGGTTTTCTCGGTGCTGAAACTTGTCTTTTAATTTCATGCTCATTGCAATAGTTAGTGAATTCTTCTGAAGTAAATTCCCCTCCTCTATCTGACCTTAAGAATTTCATTTTATTTTCACTTTGTTTTTCTACCATTTCTTTATACCATTTAAACATCTTAAATGCTTCTAATTTATCTTTTAATAACATGACTGTCATCATTCTAGAATAATCATCAACAAAGAGAATAAAATATGTATATCCATAGTAGCTCTTTGTCCTCCTGTGTCCACATAGATTTGTATGGACTAATTATAGAATTGCATTAGATGTATGGGTTCTACTCTTGAACTAGACTTTATCATCTTACCTTTTTGACAATTTTGGCACATGATATGCTCGGGCTTATTCATGCTCGGTAAGCCTCTAAAATTCTTTGTTTTCTTATCTTTGTCATGTTGTCAAAGTTCACATGACAGTATTTTGTGCCACAACCATATGTCTTTGTTTCTAGCCATTAAACAAGTGGTGTGAGTGTCATCAAGATAGAAAAAGGTTACCTTTTGTCTGCTTATCGGTACCAATCAATCTTCCTGATTCATTGTAGATCTTTGCCTTCTTATTTTCAAATGCTACTCTGTGACCTAGATTGTTCAACTATGAAACACTTAAAAAGTTATAGTTCAGTCCTTTAAACCAATAAGCATTTTCACATTTTATCAGGTTATTCAACATTATGGTTCATTTACCTTTAACTGGACAAGGTGTATCATTTCCCATTCTCACTAAACCACCATTATAGTAGTCAAAAGTTTCAAACTTTTGTTTATCACTGTTCATATGGTGAGTACAGCCACTATCTATGATCTAGACATCATTTTTACTAACTTTAGATATGAGTGCAGTTTCTACATACCTTTCTTCATCTTCATCTAAATCATCCTTCATTGCCACAAATACCATCTCAATGTCTTCTTCTGATTCGGTGTCAGTGATATTAGCTCTGTTCTCAACTAGGTAACAAGCTTTCTTCCCTTTGTCCTTGTAGTCTCAGGTATCTCTCTTTTCAGATTGTCGGTTGCTTCGGTAATCTCTATTATCACCTTTATCAAAATTCTTCTCATATGATCTGTCATTTCCTCTATCATCTTTTCTTTTGTTTGAAAATCTTGCAGCAAAGTGTCCAACCTCTTTATAATTGAAACATACAAGTGGTAATTTACCTTTGTATCTACCTTTTCCTCTCTACAATATTCTGGCCATAAGTGCTTCAATTTCATCAAGTCATTGATCCTCATTGTAACTATCACTGTCATTTCTAATAGCATGTCTATGACTTGAGTTACTTATCTTTAAAGAAGATTTAAATGCAGATTCTATAGATGGTAAGACACTATTATCAAATTTATTCATTTTGAATGAAATTAGTCTACCAATTATACTATCTAGAGTAACTATATTGTTTGCAACTGCTCTCATTTCTTGAATAGAAGAAACTCTAATAGCATATACAGGTAGTAAGGTTCTTAAGATTTTACTTACCACTGTCTCCTCTTCAAATACACCTCCAACTCCTTAAATAGAATTTACTACCTCTTTGATTCTACAACTATATTGGGTGATATTTTATCCTTCTTTCATCCTTAGGTCATCAAACCTCCCTCTAAGGCTTTATGCCTTTGCTCTTAGTACATTGGTATCTCCTCCATGTACTAGCCTCAACTTATCCCATATTTTCTTTGTAGAGGTGTGGGTTTTGACATCTTCAAACTCAGCACCAGAGAGTGATGATGCAAGTTCTATCATCATGCATTTATGCTCATGGTTAACTCTTAATTGATCAAGAGTGTGAGGTCTTGTAGGCAACACATATTCAGTATCTAAGTGTTGAACAATATAATTTCCAATACCTGATAGGTGGAGTCTTATTGTTATTTGTCATTATGCAAAGTTGTCTTTATTCAACTTAGACACATCTTGTATGTTCATCTTGTGATCTTTTTCTTGAGCTATTAATCTCCCTTTCTAAGCACACAAGCTATGATACCAATTGTTAGTAATAACTTAGAGGGGGGTGAATCAGTGGCCTCAAAAATATTCCAATAATCAACCCAAAAAATTAGTACCATAATATTAGTCCTCTAGTTATCTTTAGTCCTATAAGATGAATGCCTTCAAATACTATTACCAGAATACTACTTCTCAGATTGCTTTGTTAAACCTTCTACTCTATGTTTATCGAATAGCAGTCTGTTAATTTACCAAAAGATAGTAAATTATCTATACCGATCAATCTAGTTAAGCTATGTGTAATGAAAAACACTAAAGTAATGATTCATAAACACATTGACAAATGGATTTTTAACATGGAAACCCTATTAAGGGAAAAACCCACTTGGGACCGATAACCCAAAATTTTCACTCTTCTGAAGTGAGCTCGGTGAAGAGCCAAACCTGTTAAAGGTTACAAACACACTATTAGGTGTGACCTTGTTAGAGGATTTAAAATTTTAGTCAGTCACTTGATATCGGGCATCTCTATTCTACCTTCCTTGATCAAACACTCACTTGACCTATCAATAGGTATTTGGCATCTCATGCTATCTTCATGATCAAACTTTTTGATACTCCTTGGGATGTATCTCTGTAAAAAGCTTTAGCTCTTTCCTCAGCTTGATTGATCAGGACTGTATGAAGTTTCTCTTCATTAGTTTCTCTTCAACATCCTCTTATCATTCATTCACCCTCTCCAATTCATAATGAATTAAGTTTTCTATTTATAGACATGATATCACCGTTGTTACATTCTTGATTTTTGTGATCTTGGCATGATCCACAATTCTTGCCAATTAGATTTAAAGAAAAACTCTTGTTTTATCTCACAGAGATCTTCTTGGTAACTAGATAAAACAACTTTAAATACTTTACTTATGTCTAGCTTTATCTTGTCGATGAAAACAAAGATAACTATCAGTTAAGTCCATATTTAGCTCTGCTAGCTAGATATTTTTTTGTTTCTGAACTCAAGTTAATTTTGGTGTTTTAACTCTTTGATATCTTTGGTCAACACTCAAGTTCTCCTCAGGCTTCTCCGTCGGTTTAGACTATATTTTTGGCCGTCGGTTATGCTTGTGATTCTTCTTGTCAGTAATGCTCGTTGATGTTCTTTCTCAGGCATCACTGTGACTTGAGTTTCGGTGATCTCTGTCCATTGGTTTCCACTAACCGTCAGTGTTTGAAGTCACATTATGAATGCTTGTCTTTTATGCATTATTGAAAGCATAATATTTTTCTCTCTGATTCTCTAAAGTCTTTGACACTTTGATTATAACCGATTAGATTATATCAAGTTGACATCAATGACAATATAATCCATTAACTGATTTCATGTCTTGCAGTATCCTTCTGCATTTCGGTGATCAACTTAACATCTTCAAACATTCAATCAGTTACATTTCATCACTCAAACTGCTAAGAGAGAAGCCACAAGTGTTGGTAACACTCTCTTGCTTTATGTCTCTAATCTCTTTGGCTTGTTTACAGAAGAACCATTTGACATAATTCCTCAAAAGAAAAGTTTGAGTCTAGTTTTTGAAAACACAAAGGAATGTGTTAGTGTATTCAATAAACATGGATATGGATTTTATATTAGGATTTAAAAAAAAAACCCATGGTTTTATATTGTTAGTTGTGGATAGGTATGTAAAGATGGTCTATTTCATCTCATCTAAAGATGTATTATAGTTATTTCATACAAAAATGTCTATTATACTTTTATGTAAAAAATAATTAAATAAGTACCTCACTTCCAATCCATATAACGATGTATATCTTGTTTAATGTAATGTAATATAATGTTGATTTTATATAGAAATAAATGCATAATTAAATAAAATGTATATAGTATTACTATAGAAACATATGACTTTATAATATGATTGTATTTTATATTATAAAATATTAAATTTGACCATATGCATGATTTTTTTATAACATCTTTCAAAGATATATATTACAATATTATTTCTATTGTAAATGTAATTATAAACACAAGTTAAATCTTAAGTTTTACCTGATAATAATTGTTATCGTAGTCTTAAAATAACCTTAATCATATCTCTAAAATTTATTATATTTTATTATTTTAAAAAATAAAATAAATTATTACATTATTTTGAATAATAATAAGGATAAAATATGAATTATTATAATTATAATGACTTATTTAACAAATGTTTTCACTAATAATAATACAATTTGAATTTCAAGATTGCAAGATAATAAAGATATATAAAAAATAATACTACTACTTATAACTTTAATAATATTAATAATATTAGATAATATACTTATAATAATATAATATGAATTACAAGATGATAAAGATGATAAAGATATATACGAATGTATAAGATATATATGCAAGTCAATTCATTATCATTGATAATTTGAATTTTAAATTATACAATTCAAAATTTTGTCAGTAATTTTATATTTCTGATATGATTTTTACATGTTACAATAAAATTACTTTGTGATATACAACAAAAATATTTTCTTCCTATAATTTTTAAACTAATAGTAATCTAGGTTCCTCTAATTAAAATGAAGATATACATGTTTTACTTTTAATTATTAAATATGTTCATTTATCTAAAATATGTGAGAAATATTAATTATAGTAGGAAAGGGAGAAAAGGAGATATGGTTTCCAGTTGCAGAGGATCTGAGGGAGGAGATCTAGATGAGGACGATTATAATAATGGATATTGAAAGTGTGTGGAGTTTCTTGGTGTTTCCTATTTTTGGTGGTTAAGGGATTTTCCCTTCCCTCTAAGCATTGGAGGTCTCTTTCTTTCAGCCTGGCTCTACTTTCTGGTGCGTTGTCTATCTATGTTGCATTGGAGCTTCTTGGTCCTAGGTGAAATCACAATAGTGTGTCCCACTTTTTGGGACGAAGGATTTCGGACTTTCTAAAAAAAAAAATGGTGGCTTCACGTGAAGTGACTGATAGGCTTTGTGCGAAGTACCCTACATGGGGGACTTCACACGAAGCCAAGACTTCGCTCAAAGTAACCCACATAGGGTACTTCGCATGAAGCCAATTTTCACCAGAATTTGTATAAATTTCTAACTACTAATTTCATTTTTACTATTCACTTTTTGAGATTTTGTGGACCCGGGGCTTAGAGAGAACCAGTGACAACCAATACGATGTCAGTAGCTCCCGAGCTTCTTTGACCTGTTGTGATTGTTACTAGTATCAGGTACACACATTTTTCTCATTTTTTATTGTAAATTGTATGTTTTATATTTATTTTAGTTAATTAATTGTTTTAAATAATATTTAGTTTGTACAAATATTAGAAAATGATAGTTGAATTTTAGAATATGTTAAAAAATTATAGTAGTATGTTAGAAAATCATAGTAAAATCTTAGAAAATATTAGAAAACATTAAAAAATCATAGTATATTTATGTTTGCAAATGTTAGAAATTTGTAACTTAGTATACATTAGAAAATATTAGCAAATTGTAACTTAGTAAAATTAGAAAATTGTAAATTTTAGTATTAGAAAATTACATAACTTAGTATATATTAGAAAATTGTAAAGTTTAGTATACAATAGAAAATATTATAAAATTGTAACTTAGTAAACATTAGAAAATATTATAAAATTGTAACTTAGTAAAATTAGAAAATTGTAAATTTTAGTATACATTAGAAAATATTAGAAAATTGTAACTTAGTAA
>JAGRRI010012535.1:0-11347 GCA_018584345.1 Thuja plicata
GAAATCTTAATTTAATATTTAATATTTAATGTTCAACTATAATTAATGATTATATTTAGTTATACATATTAATGATTATATTTACTTTAATGACTTATATTACATTTAGTTTCAAAGAAAATTCTATTTAGTGGTAATTATATAGGATATTTTTTATATTAACTATAGAATGAGCAAAAAACATTAGTACATCTTAAATATCCACGAAGAGTTCAGCTCCGGAGGCAGGCCTCACACGGAGAGAGTCTAGGATCAAAAAAACATATAGTAACTGTTATAAGCATCAACTATAAAGTATCTGATATAAACATAAAAGCCCTAGTGAAGTAGATCTTCAAACTCCTCAACCCAAGCAGTCCATCCAAGGGGTCCTTCCATCCAAGCAATTCCTTTTTTGGCTTGGATTTGCTTAATCATATAGATTTGATCATCCGTCGCATTCTTGTTCTTGGTGATTTCCTTGTGTAGTTTTTTCACAGTTTTGTTGAACAAAGCCATATTGTTCATATGATTACGGTAGTCGTAACCATCTTTCATTTCAAAAATGAACATTGTGGAGTGTCCCATCTTGAGGAATCTGATAAGCTTCTCTCTCTCGATCATCATCGTGATGCAGACTTGCGAGGAGATTTTTAAAAAGGTGAGTTTTAATGAAGACTCAGTAAGAGATCTATGTATACCTTGATAGCTTTCTTCATTCCTGCACTTCCATAGCTGCCATAAAATGTTAGAAGAGATAATGTGCCATAGAATATTAGAATTTTTTTTAAGTCCCTGTATATGACGTGGTAATTTCAAAGACATTAATGTACTTAGGATAAGTTATGTCAAATAAAGCCCAGACCTTCTTCGCAAATTTACATTCAAAAAATATATGTCTGTACAAGAGTCAAGACGATTGCAGAGTCCACATATATCAGAATGAGCAGGGTACCTGCTGATGGGAAGTCTATTAATTAGCATAAGCCATTTAAAACATCTAATTTTAGGTTCTATGGAGGATTTCCACATCCTATTAAGGATATTGGTCCAGTCTTTAGATTCCAGGGAAGTGTACCAAAGCCCATTGATATGTTTAATGATATTCTGATTATTGCTCAGAATATTGTAAACATTTTTGGCTTTGATTTTATTAATCAAGGTACCATCAGGCCATTTGATATTGAGGTATCAATGTGAGTCAATGAAGCAGGAGGAAGGTAGATCAATACAAGCTCTAGAGATCATATTATAAGTCTTTTTATGAGTAGCAGGAAGGTTATATTTATCTTTTAACTCCTCCCAGCTAATCAAACAATCATTCTCAAAGAGGTCAATAAATGTGGAAATACCTAGATTGTTCCTATTTTTAGCCAAGCAGCCTTAAGATAGAGAAAGAGGCTTCCCCTGAAGATGGAGGTTCCACCAAATGGACCGTTCACCATGCAGAAGGGTATCAGAATGGAAGGATTTGTTAGAGATAAAGGGCCTAGAAGAATCCCAAACTTTCCAAATGGTTTTAAAGACAGTAGATCCATGCACATTGATAGGAAAGTTGTCAATTAAAAGATCATCGAATGGAACATCTTTCCATGTTTTAGCCTTCTTAGGGTATCCCCTCATAATATTGCTTCTGACAAGAACTTTCCATGGTTCTTCCCCTTCTACATAGTGGAAAATCCATTTAGTGGCCAATGCCATACCTTGAAGCCTAAGATCTTTTAAACCAAGACCTCCAAGTTTTTTATCAGTACAGCACCAGTCCCATTTAACCACATGCATCTTTTTGTTGCCTTTACCATCAGACCATAGGAAGTTCCTTATGGCCTTTTGAATTTCCAAAATTTGGTAGTTATTAAACATCCAAGCTGAGGTATAATATATATTATATGAGGATAGCATTTTTTGGCAAACCTGTAGTCTACCAGCAAGAGACAAGGATCTGTTATACCAGCTATTTAGTTTTTTAGTGATCTTGTTTTTAACCCACAACCACATATCTTTAAGAGATGGATCCACAGAGAAGGGGATGCCTAGGTATCTAACAATTTTGTTGGGTCCACCCCACTGCCAGAAGCCATGCTTCAAAAACCAACTTGGGGGCTGCTCACCCCAACCAAGGAAAATGCATTTAGTCTAGGAAAGCCTAGCTCCTGAGATAGAGTAGAATAAATCAAGCTTTTTAGTAAGATAATTGAAATTTTCTTCTTCCAAACAAACAAATAAACTAGTATCATCAGCAAATTGACAATTAGTTAGATTCTCCATGTTGGGTAAAGAGATACCTTTAACCGCCGGAGAGAGGGTATTGTCAGTAAGGATGAAAGACAGTGCTTCAGAGGCAATGACAAATAGAGCAGGGGCAAGCGGACAGCCTTGTCTGATAGATCTGGTCAGGGAGAAAGGGTTTGAGAGAGAGCCATTAACTTCAACTTGGGCCATAGCATCTTTCAGCAAGAGCTTGGTGTAATTATAGAAGCGGTCAGGGAAGCCAAATGCCCTAAGCATCAGGTCAATAAAATTCCATTCAATTCTATCATAGGCCTTTTCAAAGTCCAAGAGAAGAATCGCAGTATTTTGGTTAGAGGCATTGGCCCAGTTCATGGCTTCCCAGATTGTTATGATATTTTTGAGGATATATCTACCTTTTATAAAGCCAGTCTGAGTCGAATTAACAATATTGGGCAGGATGCTTTCCAACCTATGAGCCATAATCTTGGCAAGTATTTTGTAGGAAACATTCAAAAGTGTAATAGGGCGCCAATTCTTGATAATAGTTTTATCACCTTCTTTAGGAATTAACTTAATGATACCTCTATTAATCATATTGCCCAGTGTGCCTTTCTCGTACGCCTCATTATAGAGGTCAAGGAGATCCAAGCTAATCCAGCTAATATTGGCTTGGTGAAACTCCGCCGGGAGACCATCAGGGCCCGGTGTTTTGTCTTTCTTAAGTGAATTGATGGCATTAACAATTTCCTCCTTAGAGATATTTTCCCCAAGGAGAACAGAATCGAGCTGAGATATCTTTTTTGGGATAATGGAACTAAACTTTCTTCTGAGGGTAATGGATTTCTCATTTTCTTCAGAAGAGAACAAATTACTGTAGTATGAGGCAAAGGCTCCCTTGATATCTTTAGGATTAAGTATTTCCCTATTATCAACCACAATACTAGAAATAGCTTCATTGGCATGCTTTTGTTTAAGGTAGTTAAAGAAGAACTTGGACCCTTTGTCGCCATGTTGCATCCAGTGGGCCCTGTATCTAATTTTGGCCCCACAGACCAAGGACTGTTGATGGCGCCGAAGGTCATCTCTAGCTTTAGAAACAATGAGAACAAGACTAGGATCGGAGGGGTTGTTTTGAATAAGAGTTTCAGCAGAGTTCAATTTAACAGCAAGAGCCTTTTCATGAAATCTATAATCCTTGGCCTTCTTTTGTCCCAAGGTTTGAAGAACAGCATGCCAGGCATGAATATTTTTCTGCCATTTCTGACAGCTGGAAAGATTGGGAGATCCGTTCTTATTGACAGCACTGATAAGGTGGATAGTAGACAGGATGTCAGCATCATCCAGCAAGGAAGAGTTAAGAATAAATCTAGTTCAGACAGAAGCAGGAGTAGGCAGTGCACAGGTAAGCTTGATGTGGATAGATATGGGATGGTGATCAGGAAGAGCCGTGGGGGATATAGTGACAAGGTTGCCAAGCTCATCAGGGATGAAGGAGAAGTAATTCATGTGAGCGTAGAATCTATCAAGCCTGGCATATATACGGGAAGAGCCCTGCTGAAAGTTACACCAAGTGTGTCTCAAATTAACATTGGTATTGTCATTGTTATTTAGAGGATCAAATAACCATTTAGACTGAATCATCTTATTCCAGGGTTCAACCTCTGAAGGCTTCCAGGCGAAAGGTCTACCACCAGATTTATCTTTTTGTGACTCAACCATGTTGAAGTCACCACCCATAATCCATGGGATGTCTGGGAGTGAAGCCAGCCAATTCCATAGAATAGCCCTCTCTAGAGGGTCATTAGAAGCATAAATTGAGCAGATACCAAAGGAAGTGTTGTTAGTGCAGATTGAAGCCCAAACAGCTCTATTACAAGGAGACCTATCTTTATCTGTAATGTGATTCGACCACTTAGGGTTAATGAGTAATTCAACCCCGCCCCTACCTTTCGGATGAGCAGAGCATACTCTAATGGCATCTTTCTAGATGAAATCAAGATTAGTTTCTAATAAGTTCAAGTCAACAGCTTTGAGTTCTTGTAACATTATAAAATCTTTATTATGAATAGTGTCTATGAATCGCTTAACAATGTGCTTTCTATTCGGGGACTCAAGACCCCTCACATTCCAAGAAATGCAATTCATTCAGAACTGATGTTAGTGGGGATGCAAACAAGGTCCATGGACCCACCTAAGTTATTGGATATGTTTGGTTGAGCAGCATCCTCACTTCCGATCCCACTAGAACTTTTGTTCTTCGAGCCGGGAGGTCTTCCCCTTCTTTTTGATTTGGGGAAGTCTTTCTGCCATTCAAAATCATCTAGATCAGATTCAGAGGACTTAATGCAATCTAGTCCAATGTCAGGTCTAGGTGTCGGTGTATTATGTTCATATGTCTTTGCGGACGCTAAGGGTATAGAGATCTTGTTGCTATTGGCCGCGGGTAGTACTTCAAGATAATATCCTTCATCAATTTCCTTGAATGTTTTAGTTTCTACAGCGATGGGAGAGGGATCAACAGAGGTATGAGCAATAGGGGATGGTGCGGGCATGGGTGGTAGAGTCTTAGGGTCCATTTTATCAACCATATCTTCAATATTATTAACTTTCCTTCTTTTTTTGTCAGATTTTCTTTTTACAACTTGGAATGCATCTGTCATGTTAACACTCGAGGTATCTTCAGTTGTTTGAATTATAGTTTGGTTGTTTAGGTGGGTTGTCGTAGGAGAAAACACAGTCGGGGGCGACATAGGAGGATTGACATTTGAAGTAGAGTTCTTCTTAATAGTGTTAGCCAAAATTGGTGTGGGGTTAGGTCTGGCAGTATCATTTTTTCTTTTAATGATAGGGCATTCTCTGCGAAGGTGACCTTCCTTTTTGCATAGAAAACATGCATTCAAACCTCCCAGAATCTCTAAAGGACAGGTGAAAATTTCACCAGAGATGTTGACCTCTAAAGACGAAGGGATTTCAGTGCCAGGTCTAAGGGATACCAAAGCCCTGGCATCCATATGAGGTACAAGTCAAGTAGTATCATCAAACCGAATAACTTTGCCGAGTGGTTCAAGGATATGGTTGATAAAATGCCAAAGAAATGGAGGGAGGCTCTTAATAATGATCCATCGAGGACCCAACAGTTTAAGAACCTCTTCATGGATAGCCTCCGGAGTCCAGCCTAAGGCTCGAAAAGATGTGTTACCAACATTCCAGTATTGTCTTTTGAGGACAGCCTCCTGAGCATCCTAATTTCTAAAGAAAATGACAAACAGACCCTTTTGTATCTTTCTACATAATGAAATACTATGCCCTAGTTTAAGATTCCAATAGTTGTGAAACCAGTTGTCAAGAAATTTCCTAGCAAGGCACTTCTCAATTTCAACAGCCGCAAAGAAAATGGCAAAATTCTTCAATCTACATTTTTCCTTCTCAATTTCACCTATCATTTCTGAATTAGGGGAGATGGAAAAAGGGGCCAAGGCATTCACACAGCTCTTACCTGGCTCGGATGCTTCATCGTGGGATGCAGGACGAAACCTAGCAGAGGCAGAGACCGTGGAGGAATTAGCCACCGCCTCCGAGAACGATTTTGCAACCGGAGATACAATATGATCTCCATTTCCAGTGTTAGAAGATTTAATCTCAGGGGAGGTAGCGGGTTCATTAATGGTTTTAACTGCAGAAGATACGGCTTCTACAGGAGGTTTAAATGACGGAGAAGACATTGATAAAAATGCAAAATGGAGCGCACACACCTGGGGGTCATCGGGGGATGTGGGTTTGCTGAGAAATCGCCACGTAGCCGGAAACGCAGTCCTTCGACCAACTTCTTATATAGGATATTAAAATTTATTTATATTATTTTAACTCTATGCCAAATATCCTAAGGCTTAATCTTTAGGACTTAGGAGGAACTAGACGCTATGCGTCCTTGTTCAATATGTTTTTTATTTAATTTAGATAAAAGATAAATTTATAATATGACTATTGAAATTTACTATTTTATTTGAAGTTTATTTATTTAAACTATTTTTATTTTTTCTCTTTTATGTTATTTTTAAAATTATTTTTATATTTACATATTTATATTTTAAGTTTTAGATACAATCTATAGAAATTTTAGTGTTTACTATTTTAATGACAATATATTAGAAATTTGATATCATATTTTTCAACAATTTATTAAATACATTTAAAATTTAAAATTTTATTTAAAAATAAGAAAAAATTTATATAACATTTATATAATAAATATTTTTTAAATTAAATTAAATTTAGTTTAATCAAAGTTGGGGCTATTGTTTATTTAGGATTACAATTTAATTAGGTTTAATTAATTAGAGTTAAGATGAAGTTTTCATTTGGTTTAAATTAGTGTTAATTTAGAGCTATAGGAATTTTTTAAAAGTTAGGTTAGGGTTATGACTTGGGATTAAGTACAATTAATGTTAGATCATTAGGATTAGAGTTATAGTTTTTTATTAGCTTAAATTACCATCACAGATAAAATTATGATTCAATTAGTGCAATAATTAGACTTTAATTAAATAAGTTAAGATTTTATTATGATTAGATTTTAGGGTTAAATTAGTGTTAGGTTTCAATTAAGGTTAGGGTTTAATTAAGGTTAAAGTTAGATTGAGGATTTAGAGTGATATTTCAAATTAAAGGGTTAGAGTTAGAAGTAGAATTAGAGATAGGGTTTAGATAAGGATTAAATTAGGGTTTAGAGATAGGGTTTCACACATGCTTAGTTATAATTTTATAAGAAATTTCATATCATATTTTTCAACAATTTATTAAATATATTTAAAATTAAAAATTTTATTTAAAAATAAGATCAATTTTAAATGATAATATATTTTTATAATTCGTAAATATGTTGATGAGATGGATAAGAAGAAGAATAGTAAAAAAATGCTTATATTGAAAATAAGGTTAAACTATTTTAAAATTATAACTAAGCATGTAAAATATTCATATTCATATTCGAACAATGTGGCTCGTGAGAGATATGAAAGTTTAAAATAAGGTTAAACTATTTCAAAATGATAAGAAAATTTATATTGAAAATAAGGTTAAACTATTTTAAAATTATAACTAAACGTGTAAAATATTCATATTCATATTTGAACAATGTGGCTCGTGAGAGATATGAAAGTTTAAAATAAGGTTAAACTATTTTAAAATGATAAGAAATTTTTTATTTTAAACTATTTTAAATTTTATTTAAAAATAAGAACAATTTTAAATGATAATATATTATTATATTTCCTAAACATGTTGATGAGATGGATAAGAAGAAGAATAGTAAAAAATGCTTATATTGAAAATAAGGTTAAACTATTTTAAAATTATAACTAAGCATGTAAAATATTCATATTCATATTCGAACAATGTGGTTCGTGGAGATATTTAAAATTTTATTTAAAAATAAGAACAATTTTAAATGATAATATATTATTATAATTCATAAATATGTTGATGAGATGGATAAAAAGAAGAATAGTAAAAAAATGCTTATATTGAAAATAAGGTTAAACTATTTTAAAATTATAACTAAGCATGTAAAATATTCATATTCATATTCGAACAATGTGGCTCGTGGAGAGATATGAAAGTTTTAAAACAATTTGTGAGGCAAAAGGCTCAACCAGAAGGTTCCATGGTTGAGGGGTACATGGTTTTCCAAGAAATGGTTCATTTGAGTGAGTACTTACCTCAACTACACCTTGAATAACCGCGATTGTGGAATTATAACCAACCTCAATCATTTGAAGGAGAAAAATTAGAGGGTCAGGGGACTTCAAAGAGGATAAAAGGTATACGAAAAAATGTTGGAAGTAGTTTTTATCTTAAATTTTATAATACATTGCTTTTGTTTTTATCTTAAATTTAATAATACATGGCTTTAAATAATTATTAATTCATTGAACAATTCTATTTTTCAATGTAGGTGCAAAGGAGTGGGAGGCATTACATTTGTATATTGCATACAATTCTGACTTTATGTTGGAATGGATGGAGAAGTATGCTAACAAAATAAATTAGAAGATGATAAGGCATGGGCCAACATATATAATAAACATGGTCAAGACACTGCTTGAGGTCTGCCTGCAAGCCATAAAAGAAAATGGCCAGAGAGATTCTCATGGAATTGGATAAAGACCAATATTGAACATGAGGCAACAAAAGGGAGGAATAGAGTGACACCACAACAATTGAATTTTGTTAAAGGATCTAAAAATGGGGAGGTGATACATATATATTATGTTATTAACATATTGGAGATGTTTAATAAATTTTCTTTTACCTTTTGTATTGTTGAATCTAATTAGTTAATGTTTATATGAATTTAGGTAACATATTACAAAGGAATGTGGAATTTTCGTCATCATTTTCATATCAAAAAAGTTGATGAAAAGAGACAAACTTATGATTGTGGAGTTTCAGCATCATTTGAGATGGAATGTCGTTCACATGCAAATGATAGACAACCAGTCACAAGCACACTTCAGTATTATGGAGAAGTGGAGGATATTATAGAGCTTGATTTTGTGTCTTTCAAGAAAGTTATTTTTCGTTACCAAAGAAATTGCTAGATTTCTGCAAGAATAATACACAGAATTAGCCAAAGAAAATATGTCCACTATATTGTCATCCAAATTGATAAGGGGCTGACGACAGTCCACTTGACTTGGCCAAAATTATGGCACACACTCTTAGCAGTACTAAAAGATTTGAGTGCCTCTCTCTTAGCAGTGGTTGATTAATATTATCTGCATTATAGAGAACTAAGAAGTGTATTTCACAATCGTATATTTGTGCGTTGTGGTCTAACCTCCAAAACTAGATTAGACAGTAAGATGAGGAAAATCATGCAAGAATCTTCCTAAGTATTGTTTCACATGTGATATTATAATATTTTAAATTCCTAAAACAAAAGCAACATTTAGATTCTTTATTACCTATAATGTCTTGATTTGTCCTGACATTTCATCTTTTGCCTTGTAAACTTTCTCCTTGACTTCATCTATAACCAAGCATGTTAAAAGAAGAACTAGTACAATCAATTATACCATTGAGCGAGTTGTTTGTAACAAAATAAAAAGAGGTCAATAACATTAAACTAGAGTTAAAAGAGGTTAGTAATATTACAGATAATGCATATTTTGTACCACAACGTTGAAATTAAAAATGTACATCCACCTTCCATTTCTACTTCAACACATCCTAACAATATATTTCTATAAGTATTATGTCTAGCTTCCAACAAAGTCATAAAACTAGTAACTTCTAGACCTTCCGTGGTAACATTCAGAGGTAAGCACTTCCAGTTGAAATCTACAGCAGAATAAGAGTTAATGGAGGGTGAGAAAATAAGAGCACTGCCCAAATGTAAGCACAAATTTATTTAGAATGTGTGGACAAATGGTTTGCCTCACATAGTTGATGCATAGCATAGATATCCGCAACCTCTGTATGCATAAACGAAAGCTCTGTTTTTACTTGTGTGTATTATTGTTGAGTTGATAGTTGTTTCCAAATTGCCAATCTTCTTGTTAATAATCACCACACTTGAATTTCCTTTTAGAAACTATGTTTGAACATTTTGCACTCTATTGCTTATGATAGATGTTATTATTTTTATAGATGTAGCATAGACAAATATTTATTTTCGATTTCATCTAATTTTGTAGAGTTGTGGCAGTTTTTCCATTTGATATTATATGAAATGCTTGTACTATTGCTTCTACATTTTTAGCATCTATTTTTAGAGTGCTAAGTTATACATTCTGGCATGCATTTCATTGCCAAATGGTTCCAGCTCAACAATTTCTAACCAAAAGTTTGTTCTTCATTTTCCTCTTTGGCTCAGAGATGCCGAAATTTGCATTTGGATTTACCATCCTGGATATATTTATGGAAATCTCCTTTCACAAGATATTTCCCTATTAGAGTAAATATCCAATGTTCTTCCCCTATGCCCTGGGAGTCCTTATATAGATTCTTGCAGTTCAGTCCTTGCGAGATGTGTGAAAGACCTTAAAAAGCTTGGTAGATGAAGAAATTTTTCATGGCAGATGATTGTCCTGATTCATATCAACTCCACCTAGATAATGGATTTCATGTAAAGTCCTTTTTTGGTTCTCCATGTGATAGAGAACTCATGAGAATTGTGGACGTGGCTAGCTAGGCATGAGCACAATGTGAAGATGTAAGAGAAGCTCTAATACGTTTCTCAGAGATTGAAAGGGTTACAACAGTGAAACAAGAAAGAGAAAGTGTTACAATAGGAAAACATGAAATTGAGGATTCCAAAATAAGTGTTGATATTGCTCAACTTGGAAATAGAGAAAGAAAGAATCCTAAAGTTTATTTTTGTAGAAATCAACCTAAAGCATTTCATGAACTGCATCGTGACTTTTAGCAAATGTTTGTGATACATTTTCTACTTTTTATTGTGTTAAAAACAACTTTGTTGATAGGGATATATTTTAGTAAAGTTGTAGAGATCACATTTCAACCATGAATTCAACTTCTTCCAGGATTAATTATTATCTTTTACATATAATGAGCGAATATACTTCAATTACTAAATTGTCTTTTACCTTCTTAACATCAATTGCTAACAATTCTAACTAGTTCATTTTGAGTTATCTGTGTGTTCTCAGGTATTCTCTACAAGTTTTTTTCTCTATTGATGAGTTTTCACATATGATCAACATCATTTGATTAGTTATGTTATATTCTTACACTCATTATTTTATCTTTCATGTTATCGAAGAAACATGAAGAATATGAGATGCTCCTTGTTCAGTTCAAAAATATTGTTGGGCAATTGCATCTACAAGTGGTCTTTCTAGATATGGAAATCTAAAAACACTACAATGTAGGATTTGAGAAATACAAATCCACAGAATGCCAAGAATACTTGCATGCAAATAACCTGTTACAAGAGAGAAGCAGAAGGAGGAAAAAGAAGAACTCAGAAGTTGCTCAAAATGTAATAGTGAAATTATAATCTGAATTAATGAAAAAAGAATTACAAGGTTCAACCTATAAAGGTGAACAAAACCCTAAAGCCTAAAAAAGCTAGGTTGCACATTAATAATTAATAAAAGAATTAATTATTAAT
>JAGRRI010012555.1:0-11063 GCA_018584345.1 Thuja plicata
TTCTTCAAGTTTGTAACCTCCTTTGTTAAGGTTTGTAGCAAGCTTGTCATTTCTTGCATACTAGTAGCTTGGCTACTCTTTATTTCTTGCAACTCCTGAGAAAAACCTGCCTTAGCATGTTCCTGGCTACTAGTACTAGCTTGGGAAGCCAATATGGGAATAGGGGTAAATGGGGGCACTTGTGCAGGAGCAATGGGTTGAAGGCTAGGAAAGATAGGCATTGGTGGTCTTCTAGCTATCATTCCTGATTGAATCAAATAATTTTCAGCCCTGACAGCTATGTCAAAAGCTTGGGGTAAGGAAGTACCTCCCATAGACTAGATCATGACAGATATTTGACCATTCAGACTTTGTAAATAGTATAAAAAGGCATGGTCTGTTGATGGTCTGACTGAAACTGGAATTCTATTCCATGTCTTAAGGAATCTACTATTGTAATCTATCATTTGTTCTTGAGGGTCTCTCGTAATGGTTGTTAACTGCTCAACCAGAGACAAGTTATCTGATTTATCCTCAAAATTCTTACTTAATGCATCCCCTAATTCATCCCAAGAAGTAATAGACCCAACAGCTAAAGTTCGGAACCATTCAAGAGCCTTACCTTTTAGAGATGCTGCTAATAACTTGGTGGTGACATCTTCTTGAGTAATGTTGTGGATGCTGCAGATGGTAGTCACATCTCTTATGTGCTCAAAATTTGTGGTCTGCCCTTCACCTGTGAAATCAGGCAAGCTTTTTAATTCCCCCAAGGGCACATCATGGTGCACTAAAAAATTTAACGGGCTCCCTTGATTGAAAGGTGCAAAGGCAAAATTTCTAGCCATTACAGGAGCTGAAACTTGAATATTCACAACAATATGATCTATACTTGAATCTTCCTCCTCTAGATCCCTAGTTAGAGATCTTCCTCTTCTTCTGGAATGAAAAGAAAAAAGTCTCTTTTCTGATGAATCAGGAGGTGTAGACTGAACTCTCCTTGCAGGGGACTCCCTTTGAGTTGACCTGCCTTTGCGACCTCTCTTCAAGGGAAACTCTAAAAATTCAGTGGGTTTTGAGCTCCTAGTTTCAATCTTTCTCATATACCTTAAACAAGGCTAGCCTGAAACTTTGAAAACAGTGGAGTTGCTAGATGTACTTGTCAGAAAAATTTCTTAAAAATTTGTATTATGTGACCTACATATCAGAGATAACATAATGTTCTGTAATGAACTTCTTTTACTGTCCCTCCGGGCATGCCAGAAATGTTATACACTGAATTTGCGCCTTTGATCTCAAGCTCTCTTGGTCTTGATAATCCAGTATAACAAGGGAGTCATCTCAAGGTTGTGGGACCTCTACTAACCAAGATGAGACCTTCAGACTCTAGGCTGGTTCCTCTTAGATAATCACCTTAGCTTGCTCTTAAATAGGAAAGTAAACTTGAGGGGAAAAGGGTTAGAAGGATTGCATGGAAAGGGAAATATCTGAAAGCAAACTACCTACTAGGTGATGCACCAAATTTGACATGAAAACATAACACACAGAGGATTAATCCCTGGGTCAACTAACTGAACTGGAGGTAAAACACAAATCTCTTGTATAGGCATGCATTAATATTTCATAACAAGGTCATGATTAAACCTGTTAAGGGGAAAGACTTCACAGTTAACAGCTCAAACTAAGACACGAGTTACAACCTGCAAGCAAACATACTCTTCTGCAAGTAGATGCTACACATGGGACATGATTAAGAGGAAATAAAATCATTCACAATTTAACCCATCAACCATCTACAATGCATACAAACAAGCAGAAAAGAGACAAGGCTGACACAATTCAATAAATTGATTTCAAGAACTTCAAGCTCTGCATATTATTTCTCACAATGAGTTACAGATTTATGCACAAAAATACCAAGGACAGAAAAAATGTCACAAAGCATGCCTCCTTGCATAAATTAGAACTCCTTACAAATGAGTCTTCAACTCATACTTATGTTTTTTATCCAATTGCATTTTTGAGAGCAATAACTTCTTGATCAGATTTTTTTGCCTGTCCAGCCACCGCTTAGCCCTCTAAAATTTTACAAAATACCACTTGGTGACCCAAAATTCATACCTAGGAAATATCAACATAAATTCCCCTTCACAGAAGCAGTCTTATCCCTCTAGAAGAGTCACAAAAGTCTCTAAATTGCAATAACTCTTCTGCAGCCCCAAAAATGCATCATCTGACCCTTCAAAATCTGATCTTTCCATCGTAAAATATCTGAGCGTCTGAGAAAATATCTAATCTTTTTGTCTCTAAAAAAAATCTGATCTTTTCCCCCGTTTACATTTTAAATTCTGGGAAAATTGCATACTTATACATATTTTATCCAGAAATCAACAGAAATCGGCAAACAGCACCTTTTCATTCATTCTGTAAATCATTTTTTCAACTTGACTATCTTATTTCTTCTCTCTGCGAGTGGGCGATGCTGTCTTTTCTTTCCTCAGTCGCAAGATCGCGAGCCCTTTTTGATTCATCAAATTTGATCAGTGACCGAGTGACACCTTCTTTCCTTTGCTCGTCGCATTCTCGCGAGCTGATCTCCCTTTCTCCATTTCTGACCGGCGACTGAGCGATGACCTTCATTTTCTTGTTAATCGCACACTCGCGGGCCCTTTTTGATTCATCAGTATTGCCTGGAAACTGCATGACATACCTTAATCGCTGAGTCGGGAGGAATTTTTCTATAGGGCACCCTTTTTCCCAGACTTCGTGACCACCGTAGGATCCTCTGATTCTTTCATCTGACAGCCGTCGTTTAATCGCCAGATTTTCATGCATACCCTAAAATCTTTCTGAGACATCGCGACTGAAGGAAAAGTACCTTAGTCTCGTTGTCGTTGAATCCTCTTTACTTCTTCTGGCAACCACCTGAAAATCCTTAATATCCATCCACCTTGTGACACATGTCGCACAGTCATTGGTTCACCTGCTGCGCACTGGAGAACTGAGTCATCACCCTACTCTGGCGACATCCTGACTAAGGATTACTGCAGACCACAGACGAGTAGTCGTGGAGTCTTGATTAATATTTCTTAACCGCCGTTTCATCACGAGACTACGCGACTGAAGGTGCGACTAACTGTTAGCTATGACTGATCTGGCGATAACGCGACATGAAGTAGTCGCTGAGTCTGAGAACATTTTCTTAACTGTCAAGATTTTCTCACAATCACCCGACTAAGTAGTGGGTCCCATTTGTATAAATCCTTATGACATGGTTATCCTGCGACTTCCTGACATGAAAGAAATTGCTAAGTCTCAGAAGGCCAAAGGAATATTCTAATTCTGAACAAGACCACACGACACAAGGAAAAAGAAAAGTCGGGGAGACAATTGGAATATTTGCCCAAGGTATCGCGACAAGGCGATTTCATTTAAAACACGTCTTAAGTGAAATGAAAAAGTAACAGTGAAATAGAATGCCAAGGCTTAGGGTTTAAGGGTTTGAGGGTTTTTGCAAATTTGGCTAAGTTTAGACTGGAAAACCCGAAACATGATAGTGGATAGACATTCTGAACAGAGGCAAATGAATCGGATACACCAGAACTGAGAAACTACCTAAATCCATTTAAAACATAGTAAAACCACCTGATTGATCTTGGTACCGAAAATCGGTAAACAGGCACTTTAGGAGGGATAAAGGGATTAGACTGTCACACAGGGTAGACTAGGCCAAATTGCATAGGATGGAAAATTTGGGCAACATCAGCTACTATCTTCAAATCCACATCCTCCTCTGTGATGTGATGGACATTGCATAGAGAAGAAATATCTCTGATGTGCTCAATGGTTGTTGTTTGTCCTTCTCCTATGAAATATGGCAATCCCTTTAATGTTTCCAATGGTATGTTTTTGTGATTTGCAATCCTTAGAGGACTATCTTGATCAAATAGAACAAAAGGCAATCTTCTAGCCATTGTTGGTGTTGCTGAAGTGAGATCTGTAACTTTAGGTAGTTCCTCTTCTGATGATGGCTCAAGAACAACTTGAAATTAAAGTGCTAGAGGACTTTCTAAAGATTCTTAATCAGAATTTGGTAAATTAGCATAGTAAGTGGGAGGAGCTGAACTTCTCTCAGAGCTTGTCTTCTGTCATCTTCCTGGTTTCCTACCCCTTGCTACGGGCTGGACATATAGATATTTTGGACCTATAGGCTCTCTCTACAAAGTTCTTCCTCTCCTGGTACATGATAAGTATAAATACTCAAAGTCTTTTCTACTCCTTGTTTGGATTCAGTTCATGTATCACAAAGGTCCCACCGGGTGTGCCAAAAATTGTTGAGGTTTAGAATTACCACCCCAACTCAGGAATTGGGGCTTTATAGGTATTCTATCCTAACAATGGAAACCTTCTCTAGCTGTGGGTGGACTATGATTGAGAAGGAGTCTTCGAATTCTAGGTCGGTTCCTATTGAATTTGGGTATCAACTTTATACTATCTTCTCCTGATTTTGGGAAGGAAAGGGAGAAATTCTAACTAAAATTTTATGAATAAAACTTGAAAGGTGATACACAAAATAAGATTCAAATCTCTCAAAGCCACAAAATGACATTCACTTAACATACCCTAATGATCTCTGCAATATCACTCGCTATCCAATACAAAGGCTAATTTGAAAGTCACTACTAAGGTTTAACCACAAATAGCAATCTTACTATCAACAACATACATATTCTACAAAAGGCTTATATTATGTAATCTAGAATAAGAATCGATACAATCCACTAATCCATGCTATAGATGTATTACACTTGAATGTAAAAAATTGAATAGGATTTGAACAAATGATCACCACAAGATGCATGAAAAATGGGTCAAGTATATTCTTCTCAAAATACGTGTGTAGTTACATGAATGAATCTCAAAATAATGGAAAGGAATACAAGCATCCTCTTGCACAAAATTGATATCACAAACATCAAGCAACAATGGATACAAAAGCATTAAAAGGTATCTATAAGAACAAGAAGTTCACTAAAAGCTCTTCTCTCTAAAATCTTGAACCCCTAAACATGAATCAAAGGATCCACTATATAGCCCACATGGCTTAATTTTTTCAAAATATTTCCAACCAAAAATCCCTCAACAATAGCAAGCTACTAAACTATATGGCTTAACAAGTGCCCTAAATCAAGCCCTAAGTTTAGCCCCCCCCCAAAAGTTGGTAAATAAAATACATCCCTTTTATATACCCTACCAACTTTATTACATAGCATTTGAATACATAAACTCTAAAGGCATACAACCCCAACCATAACATGACACCATAGGAAACCCTAACTCCACTAAGTTAGCAACAAAGAATCAAACCGTGACTTCATATCATCCAACCATGGTATAACCAAATTGATATAACTCGAGCTCAATGCTTGAGAATAGCTCATAGTTGACCTAAATAGATCATTGATAAGATGTAATGATGTATTTTTGGCATGAAAAGTACTATCGTGGCACTATGGAGGGAATGTTGATGCACTGGGAACTGTCATAGCATTTACTCCATTTGTCAGTGGACTTCAAAAGTGGGTAAAACACAATGCATAGTGTTTATCAATTTCATTTGCATCTAGGGTTTTCTTCTTTGTGGAACCTCCATGCTTCTTTGAACTAGAGTTGGGAATCCATAATCAATGGCACTGCATTTGCTTCTAGAGTATGTGGAGAATCTTGGGCTTCTCGGGCTCTGTGGGAAACTGTGGGTTTGAACTTTCTCTGCCATAACATATGGTGCATTTTGTGGATTCTATTGGAGTTTTTGGAGTTTATTTGGTTGAACTTGGAATTCAAAATCTCAGGCTCTGTCAACTATGAGATATGACCCATGGCCTCCAATGCATGGGATACTTGCAGAGTAGCTCACAAAGCTCAAGCTCTAGATGTTTAGAAGCCATAATGGATGGCGCTGACTCTTTGTTTCGAACTAGGACTTGAAGTTGGAAGTTTCACACCCACTGTAATCTTGGAGTGAATCTGAGTTTTGGTTGAGAGGTGTAGAGAAATCCATGGAACTCGGACTTAAAACTAGGCATCTCAACTAGAGCTTCAGACTCATCCCCATTCTATGTTGAACTTACACTTAAAGAGGTCACGACTTTCTCTGTTGGTCTTTATTTAAAAAAAAAACTCAGGCTTCATCTCCTCTATTGTAACCCATGACACTTGGCTTCTAATCTGCATCTCAAACTCGATCTTCTTGTCCTCTTTTCTTTAGATAAGTTACATCTAGTCTTTTCTTGTTACTTCTGCATTCTAAATGTATTCCAAATGCATAACTTTGAGTTTCAACAACTTCATTTTTATGAGTTATTAAAAATACACATCTCTGGTAGCAAATTGAGGTGTTTTGATATTAATGCACTATATGTTGTAGTATTTGTTTGCTTACTTTGAAAATCTAGCATGTACTTTCATCACTTCTTTTGCAACCCTAAACATACTCAGAGTTACCTTCTATTATTTACTTGTTGTCATTCCCTTCATTACTTCTCTTTGTGCTTTATTAATGTCAACATCAACAACAAAAAGATATACCCACATAGCTATTAAGTTGATCTCAAACAGGTGTATATTTGATGTGAACTCAGGTTCTCTTGCATGGCTATCTTTTCTGTATATAGATGCACTCCACTCAATGTTTTTCAAACACAACAATATTTTCATGAGGACAAAAATGTCCATCTCTGCAAACTGAACTTTTCTTTCGTTATTTTGTCTTTCAAACCAAATAAAGTTTTTTCCCTCCAACAATTAGATAAAATAAACAACATTTGACTTCACTAGTGAAACTGTAAGAAAAATTTATCAAAATATGTCATGTTTAGAACACTCTGAAAGTTTTGTTCCTTCCAGTGTGAAAATACACTGTTCTTTTATCATCATATAAGACATTACCCACGAGGTTTGAGAACGAGCTCATGACTCCCATGGATAATCTTCATAACAGGAAACCTAAAAACATGAATACTCCATTTTTATGTATGTCTCCCCTACATTGTGCATGATGAACATTATACCAGAATAAGGTGTATCTGTCTAAATACCTTGCATAAAGACATCTCTTGAATATTTATTTGGAGGCATGAGAACTTTTTGAGATCATGAACTATCACAGAATTCTTTGGATGATGAATACTCCCTTCTATTTTGTCCATAATGTAACTCTCTTCTATGAATGTTCATTTTATGAAAGCACACCAACCTACTGCTATCAAAATCCTTGTTCTTTGTTCTCTTTTTGCAGCTTTCAAATAATTTTCATTTCTTGTTATGCATCTTTTTACTTTGCAAATCCAACTATTTTTAAAAACATAATAGTAGTAGCTCATAACATAGAAATGATAATAATACTAGGCATGAATTTAGTGATTTTATGAAGATAAACCATTATGCCTTTTTTTCATTTATGTACTCACTGTAACAACATTGCTTTTATTTCCCATTTGCAAAGAGAACCTCTCATCATTCCAATTCTGCATATTCAGTCCATTAAGAACCCTTGCTTGCTCATCTGTCTCCTGTAGCATCATAGATCCTTTTCTGCATCTATATTTTCTCTTTCTTTCTGCACTCAGTCATATGATCACCTTTTGCACACATATCACCAATCAATTTGTTAGGCCAGTAGATAAAATGAATCAATTAATTTTTGTGGGTGAGTGTCATTCAGGATGGCATTCATTCATGAATGTTGGTTGGTTTATTTGTGTTTGTTGAATTAACAGGTTAATCAAATTCTGAAAAAGTTTTTTCAGATAGGAATACTAAATCCCTTTCGTTTAGATATCTGGTTATAAAGACAAGAATAACATCCATCAAAGTGACCATAAATAGCAAAAGGTTTCATGTCTAGAATAAGTCCCTTTAATACTATGTTTCAGATATGTGGGTGCATGTTTTATTATTACATTGATTTCATCATATTGATATGCAGTATTAGAAGAATTGATTATATGATGTTTATGTCTCATGTATTGCTTAGATCTAATTGGATCTGACACCTCTTTCCTCTCTCATGATGCAGGTGAAAACCCTAAAGACCTAAATGAAGATGAAGACCAGGACTTGGAGACCTAGGACGTGATAGACAACTAGAAAGCATCAACAAACCACTAGGCAATGCATAGGACCCCTATTCCATAATTCTATCATGCTTTCTATTCTGCAATTGTACTCTTTTTCTTGACATGAAGAGTGAAATATGAAAAGACACTTGTATACTACAGTCAGTTTGTATGCACAATGTAATTGATCGGTTATAAGTTTTCTTGAAATTCTAGAATGTGACCAATACTCAGTGTACAATGATGATACTTGATAATGAATGTAATAATAAAAATTTTGATCAATAATATATGAAGGATAGTATTAATTAGACTCCTAAAAATGCAATCTTTTCCTATTTGTAGTTATCTTGTTGTATGTTTTAATTTAGGGTAATAGTAATATCCGTATAGATGTGGTATCTATCAACATTCTCAAGGAACTCTCAACCCAATAACATCAAGACAACAGAATTTATAAAAGCACCACCACCAACTTCCCTACAAATGGAAGTGAGGATTTCTTCTGAGATATTTCCCAAAAAGGACATCTAGTCATCTGGGGATGTGCATCTCAAACAAATTGGTGTATCCATCTTTAGTTCTCGAAAGCCTAAAGACCTAAAAACCTAAAGCTTAAAACCAAAGGTAGAACTTCTACCACTGATAGCTCTGACTCTTAATCTACCAAAAGAAAAATGAAGAAGAAAGAAGCTAGATTGTCTATAAATAGCCTCGACCCCTTAATTGATAGCAGTGATCAAAGATACCTAGCAATTAATATTTTTTCTTTCTTTAATCATATTTAATATCTTTTCCATAAATGAATTATGCGTATTATGCATGTGAGAGATTTAAATTGACTGTCCTTAATCATTCATATCTAAATGTAAATATTTCCCATAAATGCATGCATACTATTGACAGTTAAAGATGGTAGTTAAAGAATGTCACTGATAAGGCATTTATTTCTTTTCGAGTTACGATTTACAAGTTACAGTTTCACTATCCATCATCCATGTAAACAAATAACCAGTAGTAAGAAATGATCATGGTTATGATGCACTTTTTAAGGCTTGATACGTGTCAACATTCCGATAACTTCTTGTAGAAGTTTGTTTCCTTCCAAAATTCAGCTCGAAATTAAATTTCAGCCATTGATCTGGGATGATCAAATGGTCTCAAATAATACATTTAATAATATAAAACAATGGATATTACTAATTAGGATATGTGTCTATGTGTGATCAGTTATATTTGCAACAAATAAAGGCAATATTCACTGGACGTTGCATTAATTAAAATGTTACGTGTCATTATGCCAGTGACTTCTTGGAAAACTCTGTCTCCTTCACGAAATTGGGCCAAAATTAAACTTCAACCATTGATATAGGATAATCAAATGGTCTCAAATAAGACATTTAATATTAGTTGGCGTTGGCCCACATGACGCATTGACGAGTCCCGTCTTTTGAAAATCGCCAAATAAAATATTTATTTTTCCCATAATTACTGATATATTAGCCAATAAAATAAATATATTTTCAAATGACACATAAAAATTTCCAGTAAAAATATCTTTTTTACCTTCAAAATAAAATCATTTGCCTAATATATTATATATTTCCCCCCACATTAATTTATAATTTTCCAGGATTTTATGGAATTTTCATTTGGCAAGGAAAAAATTGCCTACGCCTTTATATTGTTTTCCTAATTTTGGAAAAAAAAATTGCCATCATCAATGAGACTTTTCCCCTGAATTAATGTATGATTCACTAGGATTTTACACTTTTTCCTAGGAGGGGGGTTCTTAAAGTTATCCCTGGTATGCATAAGAAGAAGTTATTGATTATGGCTTAGAAACCTTTGCACTTGTTTCTAGACTAGAAGGAGTTAGAATCTTACTTGCTTATGCTACATTTAAAAGGATTCAAGGTATACTAGATGGATGTCAAATCTTCATTCCTAAATGGAATACTGGAAGAAGAGGTATACATTGAACAACCAGAATGGTTTTTTGATCCAAACAAGAGAAACATGGTATGTAGACTACATAAAGCCTTGTATGGATTGAAACGAGCACCTAGAGCCTGGTATGAAATACTTGACTCCTATATCATTAGCATTAAATTTATAAGAATAAGTGAAAATAGCAATCTATACTTAAAATAAGATACTGATGGTAATATTTTGATTGCTGAAATTTTTGTTAATGATATCATTTTAGGGGGAAATGAAATGTTATGCAAATCCTTTGCTAATGAAATGAGAAAAGAATTTGGAATGTCTATGTTTGGGGAGATCAAATTATATCTTGGTCTATAGATTCTTCAACAAGATGCATGCATGTATATCAATCAGTCCAGATACATCAAGGAAGTGTTGAAGATATTCAAGATGGAAGATTCAAAACTAGTTGGAACACCTATGGCTACCAGATGTAAGCTAACAAAAGAAGACAAATCAAATAAGGTAAATCAGACCTTGTATAGATCAATGATTGGAAAACTAATGTATATTGTTCATACCATACCAAACATAGAACATGTAGTTGGAATAGTTGCAAGATTCTGTGCTAATCCCAAAGAATCACATATGACTGCTATCAAGAGAGTTCTGAGATATCAGAAGAACACCGAGGATTGTGGCTTATGGTATAAATGAGAAGGAAAATTTGAGCTACAGTTTTATACAGATGTTCATTGGGCTAGAAACATTCATGACCGAAAGAGCACAACTAGAGGAACATTATTCATGGGTGATATACTTGTCACATGGATCAGCAAGAAGACATGATGCATCTTTGTGTCTACTACAGAAGTAGAGTATGTGGTTGCTGCTGCAAATTTCTCCAATATTGCATGGATCAAACAGTTGCTGGAAGGTATGAATATGAAGATTCTTGAACCAGTAATTATCTATTGTGATAATACCAGTGCAATTAACATTTCTAAGAATCCATTCATGCATGCTAAGACTAAGCATATT